>VDFB02271358.1:601791909-601851974 GCA_007258455.2 Sequoia sempervirens
AAAAGGGTTTTCAAAGGAGATTATCAACCTTCCACCAATATAAATTATGCTTTAATTTGAATTTAATAAGTAATTATTATTCATTTTCTATTCAAATTACGACTAAAGTCTCGATTGATAGACTAATTGAAAAAATCTATAGCTTTCAAACGGCGTCACATTTTTTGAATCCAAAACATGTGTCACATTCTATAAGCCAGATACTATAGGATTAAAAAAAAATTGAATTTCATGAAGTTTTGACCAAGTTAAGATGGTCTATGAGTTTTTATATTTTAAAAGTTGTAATAAAAATTCATAATTAATTATTTACTTGGAAAAAAAATTACAAAAAATATGTGATCACATCGGGACATGAGTCCTCTACTTATATCTAAAATCTTATAAAAAAATATTATCATTTTATTGTGGTTAGGGTGGTCAGACAGACACCCATTTTTAATTTTTTCCCTGAAATTTAAGTACTACTTCATTGAAATTTCAATTTTTTGCCAAATAGATTTTTTTTTTTAAACAAACCTAATAGTTTAGAAACTAAATTCAATTTCCTACAGATTCTATTCTTATATATTTTTGAAATAATATAGATAACTTATTCAAATTTTTATGTCAAGTTCCCTAACTCTGATTTTTCTGATTTTTTTGCCACTTAAGGGCCTATTTTTTCCATGATGATCATGCACATACCCTAAAGACAAAGGGGTTTATACTTAGAGAAGACTTCAGAAGGAAAATGAGAAAGTACACTTTGCATTACTATTAAAGATAGAACCAAAGTCTTATAAATAATCAAGCAAAGGTAAAGGATCGATAGAAGTTATGGAGGAAGAGTTGAATTAGATCAGGAAGAATAAATCTTGGGAACTAGTCCCAAGACCCAAAAGCAATAATATTATTGGAAATAAGTGGGTTTTTATAAAAAAAGATAAATAAAGAAGTTGAAGTGAATCAAAATGAGCCAAGACTTGTGTGCAAAGGATATTCTCAGGTTGAAGATGTATATTTTGAAGAGACATTTGCTCTAGTAGCAATACTGGAAGCAATTAGAATGTTTTCATCTCTTCCAACATTCAATAATTTTAATGTCTATCAAATGGATGTTAAGTCAATATTTTTGAATGGAAAAATACAAGAAGAGTTCTACCTTGAATAACTAGAAGTATTTCAATGTTCTAACAATTCATATTGTGTGCACATATTGAAGAAGGCCCTTTATGGACTCAAACACGCCCCCAAAGCTTGTTATTCAAGGTTGTATGGATACTTGCAGTAGCAAGGGTTCCATAGAGGAAGTGCAGATAGTAATATGTACATAAAAATGGAAGGTGATCAATTGTTGATAGTTGTGGTTTATGTCGATGATATAATTTTTGGTGGTAGTAGTGATGACATGTGCAAGGTTTTTTAGAATGTAATGTAGAGTGACTTTTAAATTTCAATGTTAGGTGCATTATCTTTCTTTCTTGGGTTGCAAATTTCATAATTAAATAAGGCCATATTAATTTCCTAGAACAAGTACATAAAGGAGATGGTAACTAAGTTTAGTATGGAAGACTACAAAGTGGTCGGTACAGCTATAGTTACAAGATGCAAGTAAAGTAAAGATGATGAATCTGCTCTGATAGACCAAACCTTGTACAGATATATGATTGGTAGTTTTTTGTATGCGAAAACATCTAGATTGAATATAATCCAAGTAGCTGCAATGGTAGATATATTTTACGAAACACTTAAGGAAATTCAAGTCAAAGTAGTAAAGAGGATATTCAAATATTTGAAGGCTATAATGGATTTTGGACTATGGTGTCCAAAGAGTCAAAATTTCACTCTAACTATATACACATATGCAAATTGGGTAGGAAGCATAGATGACCAGAAGAGAACAAGTGTTAGAGCTCTTTCTTTCTTGGTGATAGTTTGGTATCCTAGTTGAGCAAGAAACATGACTCAATTTCTTTATCTATAGTATAAGAAGAATAGTTTGTTACAACTTCATCTTGCACTCAAATATTGTCGATGAAATAGAACCTAAAGGAGATGAAGATTGAGCTTGATGAACCTATTTCTATTCTATGTGATAACACTAGTGCCATAAATATCTCAAAGAATCTAGTAATATACTCAAGACATAAATCACATTGCAATCAAATATCATTTTCTAATGGAAAAGGTTGTAGAAAATGAGGTGAAGTTGGATTATGTTGAGACCAAGGAGCAAGTAGCATATATATTCACAAAACCACTTCCTAAGGATACATTTGAGTTTCTCTGGTAAAAGTTGAGAGATATTGATCCCTCCTTTTGAATTAAGAGGAAGCACGGGGTGAGGGGGAGCTTGGTGGTCTTGTATAACATTGTTTTTTAGAAGTAATTCTTTATGGACTCAAGTGGAGTCTATTCGAGAAACAAGTTTTTGGATTGTTCTGAGAACTGGAAATGCAAAAGGGGGAGTGTTGATATTTTCCATTGATGTTAAGCTCAAAAATGTTATATCCTCCAAGGGGGAGAAATCAATCTAAATGGAGATAAATGTCTTCATGTGTGATCGATCAGTTTTATGGGTGGTCCAATATTTTATTGCATGACATCTATGAAAAAGAGGGAGATTGTTGAAAAAAGGTTGTCATTGATGTCAAAGATTGTAATTAATATAGTAAGAGGATTGATGTCAAATGGATTCACTGTTTAAAGCCAAGTAGTACATGAATTATTATTATATTCCCCTGACATATCATTTTGAGTTGTATAAATTTGTAGAAATATTTATTTCATGTTATATATTTGGAAGTAAGTTGTACGTCAAAGGATTAGTGTGATTGCATACCTATCTCTATTAGTAATTCTACTGTCATATCAATCTTATCAAGAAATCAAGCAACATACATTATTAGATACTAAGGAGTGTTTGATTTTTGTATGCTTGCAATATCATGCATGTATTTATTCACTATGATAAAGGTCATCTGAAAGACTGTACCATAAATTTTTAGTTTAATGTTGGTTAAATATTTCTTAGGTCTACTTTTTGGAGGTGTTATAAGCTCTACAATTTGAAAGGAGTGTATGTCTACACTTGTTCTATCATATTCTATAGTTTTTGAAAGATGTTTTTAGCATGCAAATTTTTTGAAGTGATAGAAGGTTCTTTGTGTCTATGTGTTAACCAGTTAGTGTTTGAGACCTATGCAGTAATGGCTAGTAGTTTCCACAATCCAAATCTTATCTTTAGTGTCAAGATAGGACCTAGTTAAGGATCTTGTGGTAGCATGGGACATTATGTTCTCATTTTAGCAACAAAATTTGAATTTGGACCAACGTGTTATATGTTTCATGTAATTTGAGTTTAGGTCCACCTTATATAATCTCTATTATTTTTGGATCCCTGGCCAAAATAGAAGAGTGTTAATGCAATGTCATATATATATATTTCTCAGACATACATATGCATAATGTGAAGAAAATTTAGCTATAGGTATAAATTGAGAAGAAGGTGGAGAATATAAAATGGAGAGTTGCATTTTAGTATGTGCACTAGTATTAGAAGATCATATGCAGTGTGGAAGAGTTTCAACTATAACTTTGGAACATGTATGTCATGTAGTTAGCCATATAGAAGATTTGCAGGCTTTATCTTTGTAATTCAACAAGACTGGTGTTCTACCTCTTGTATTCTTTTGTTGGCAATTGGTGTCACCAGTAGATTGTTACCCACAAATACATTAGTGGAATGGTGTCTATGCTAGTTTGATGCCTACTTCATATTGTAAAATTCACTTGTATATCTGATGTAGTCATGGCTGAGGGGTTTTCAAAGAAAACAACCCAACCATGTAGTGAGAACAACACAATGGAAATAACACCAAATAATCAAAATAATGTAGAATCAATACTTTATTAACTTAGAGAATTCATATACATATACACCAACAACATGCCAGTTTTACAAATTCAGCACATTGTCCTAGTTACACAACATTAAAACACTACTCTAGACCTCTATCCACTCATAAACTCAATATCACAGCTCCTAGGATGTACTTGGATCTGTCTCTCTCCCAAAAAGACTTATAACATTGATTTATATAACTGGGACTTAGGAATGATCCGTGCCAGCCACAGGTAAGAAAATCAGGACAAATAAAATGTAACGTGTGGAAAATAACCATGTTGGCCACAACATTAGAAATTTATAATTATAAATGCAATTACGCAGTGTGGACCCAATGGGAAGATCGGGTACAAGCCCAAGAACATTGGAAAATAAAAAATTAAGATCTGCAATCCCAAGAAATGATCCATAATCGCTGAAGAAGAACATGTAACATGTAGAACACAAGCTAGCTTACACCAAGGATTTACTTTAGGTAAATGCATAGAATGAGGTGCAGACCCAAGGAGAGATCGTTCACCCACCAAAGAACATAGAATGATGCACAAAAGAGATCCATAAACAACAAAAATGATTCACAAGCCTGGAAACATGAAACTGCAAATCCAAAAAGGAAATAACAAGAACTTAAATATTTTTGGGTGATTTAAGATTGCCACGACCCAAGGATGCTCCTGCATCAGACACCCCTACTAAGAAAAGATGTTCCATGAAAGGAACTCATGAACATCGGACAGAGCCCGAGATATAGACCCCATGCTCATTTCTAATCCAAATGTCTTATTTTTCTGTACCTTTCTTCCTCCTAACCTCTTTTCTTTCCTCTGTCAGATCCTTCAACTTCTTCTTTTCTTCATCTTTTTTTCCCTCCTTCATATCTGCACATGGTAGTAAGGGACATTCACCACCACTCACTTTCCTACGCTCATCTGATCTACCTCTTTTGCAGGACTCTATCTTATCTGCAACTATAGTCTTCTACTATGCAACACTACCCCTACATTCGTCTGGTACCATCTTGTCCTTAGGTTTAGCCACAAGGTTCTTCTTCAAATCCTTTCCATCCTCGAGTAGAACCTTTGCATCTTGCTTCTCAACACTACAAATCTTCACAAGACTCAAGTTCCTCACTCCCTCCATTTTAGTCTTCAAGGAAGCCAAAGTAAACTTCTATCCATCCTTCTCTATAGTAATTAGATTCCTTCTGCAATAATATATAGCTCCTTTATCAAACTGCCAAGGCCTACCCAAAAAAACATGATAGGAACTCATAGAAAAAACATCACACAAAACTTCATGTCTGAAGGGGCCAATATTAAAGTTCACCAAGCACTACTCTTTCACCTCCACTACATGATCATATTGTAACCAACTTATCCTATAAGGAAAAGGATGTAGAATCCTCTTCAAACCAAGTTTCTCCACCATCTTCGCAAATACCAAGCTATCAGTACTTCCACTATCCACAATAACCTTACAACACTTACCTCCTAATTTGTACATAGTCCCAAAAAGGTTTTTCCTTTGTGAAGTCCTAATCTCTTCCCTGCTCTACCTCATCAAGACCCTCCTAAGCATAAGAGATTCTCCTTGCTCTGGTTTGAGCTTATCTAGTGCTCCAGTTACCTTCTCTTCATGTGCCATAAAATTCTTTCTACCAATTCCTTTACTTGATCCCTCGGGACACTTGAAACATTTACCCAAGAATTCCTTGCTGCCATTTCCTCTTCTTTGTGTTCTCTAATCTGATTCTTTACTCCACTTAGATCTTGATTCTTCTTCACTTGTCTGCTTCTCCTTATTGTTGCTCATATGCTTCTCTTTCCCTCTGGGGTTATTCTGTTGTCTTTTCTTCACTTTTTCTTCTGCCTTAAGATCATATTGGAAGGCATCCTCAACTCTGAAAATCCTCAAATTACTTATCTCATCCTAAATGTTAAATCTAAGGCTATTTATATACCTTGCCACTTTCTCCCTTGTCATCTCTCAGTTCCCAGATTTGATTGTCATCTTGTAAACTTCCTCGGTATACTCTTTCACACTCATGTCCTTCTACTTCATGTTCTACAACTTCTTAAACAATTCCAACTCATAGTCTTCCAGAATGAGCTTAGCCTTCAGCCTTGCAACCACCTACCTCCACTAAGTGATTCTTGTTTCTCCATTTTCCACTTTATCCTTCTAAAACTCTTTCCACCATAAAGCGACATGTCCTTTCAACTTAGTTTGTTTCAGCCTAACCCTTAGTGGGTCCCTAATATCTTCAAGCTAAAAATAGTCTTCCAACTCTCATATCCAGTCTATTAAGCCTTCTGAATTCAATGTACCAGATAAGTTAGAAACCTCCACCCTATGAATTCTACTTGTGCCACTGCTCTCAACAATCTCTCTTCTCTCTCATATGTCAGCCCTTTAGCCTCTCCAGCCTCAAGTTCTTTTGCAGCCTCTTCATATTCATCTTCTAGTTCAAGATTCCTCCTCAAAACACCCAAGACATTTTGGATCTTATTCCTCATCTCCTTTTTAAATTCCTCCATCATCTACTCTATTATTCTAGGGGTCATCCTTCTCAGTGACATCTCTTCCTTTCCTCAAGTGCAACTACCTCATCTCAAAGATTTGGCTGCAAGGTTTCAATTGCCTCTCAATTGGTGATCTATTAAACACACTTACACCCTACCTCAAACTGGCAATCTATTCACCCAAGGAATGCCACAAGGACCACAACACACTCAAGATTCACAACCAGATCTGATACCATCTGATGTTGTCATGGCTAGGAGGTTTTCAAAGAAAATGATCCAACCATGCAACGAGAAAAACACAATGGAAATAAGACCAAATAATCAAAGCAATGCAAAATCAATACTTCATTAACTCGGATAATTCATATACATATTCACCAGCAATATGCCATTTTTATAGTTTTGGCACATTGGCCTAGTTACACAACATTAAAATACTACTCCAAACCTCTATCCACTCATAAACTCCTTATTCTGGATTCTAGGATCTACTCAGATTTGTCTCTCTCACAAAACAGCTTATAACATTGATTTATATAACAACCGAGACTCAGGAAGGATCCACATTGATCATGGGTAAGAAAATTAGGACAAATAAAATGTAACATGTAGAAATTAACCATGTCAGCCACAACATTAGAAATTTACAATTATAAATGCAATTACACGATGTGGACCCAACGAGAAGATCAGGTACAAGCCCAAGAACATTGGAAAATACAATGTTAAGATCTGTAATCCTAGGAAACAATCCACAATGATCCACAATCACCAAAGGAGAACATGTAATGTGTAGAACATAGGTTGGATTACACCAAGGATTTACTTTAGGTGAATGCATAGAATGAGGTGTGGACCCAAGGAGAAATCGTTCACCCACCAAAGAACATAAAATGACACACAAAAGAGATCCACAAACAACAAAAATGATCGACAAGCCCAAAAACATGAAACTGCAAAGCCAAAAAGGAAATAAAAAGAACAACTTAAATATTTTTGGGTGATGCAAGATTTCCACGACCCAAATATGCTCCTACATCAATATTTCTACTTTGTGAGGATAGATTTAGATAGTAGCTCCAAGCAACTATTCTCACTGTGGTTTTTCCAATCTTGGATTTCCACATATATTTGGTGCTCAATTGTGTGAATGTGTGTTCAATTCTTGATTAGTAGTAGTGATGATTCAAGTTGCACAATATGATATATTGAGTTTCAATTAAGATTTGTTGAATTGATTATATCTACTAATTCACCCCCCTCCTCTTAGTAGATTGTGTGCCTTTCACACTTGTAATCATATTTTCTTATATTTATGGAATTATAATAATAGAACTAATTGTTTATTTTGATTCAAAATAGATGTTAGGAATCACATCCCAAATTGTGAGAATGAATTATTTCTTCTATTGGTATTTGAAATAAAAAGCATAATATTCTCAAAAAATAGATACATAAGTAGCATCTTCTCAA
This sequence comes from Sequoia sempervirens, assembly GCA_007258455.2. Lineage (NCBI taxonomy): Eukaryota > Viridiplantae > Streptophyta > Pinopsida > Cupressales > Cupressaceae > Sequoia > Sequoia sempervirens. The sequence goes on from VDFB02271358.1 coordinate 601,799,797, forward strand.
ATAAAAAAATAAGAAATAAGTATGCTCTATTGATTTGTCATAATTTAGAGCTTTTCCTATATAGTATAAAATTTTAGGTTGTAGAATAGATTTTCCATCATTGCTCAGGTTTAATAAGTTTATAAAACTATCAATTCTAAATTGGAAAGAAATTGTCTCATCAATGAAGATTCTGTTCAAATGTAATGAAAGTGATAGTAAAAAGTTAGAAAAGATAACTTTGAGCTGAAAATATGCTAAATAAACATATTATAGAAAGATACTATGAAGAATAATTTAAAAGTTTGATGGAACAGTTTCTATAGTTAAAATATATAAAGATCTCAGAACTATGGAAATGGATGAACTAGGTAGTATTTTATTTTAATTGAAGAAATGATGAAAATTAATGAAAAAATAATGTAATAGAATTTTACTTTAAAATTGACCCTATAGGGTAAAATAAAATCATTCTCCAAGAAACAAAAAAAAAGCATGTCTAGAAAGAAATAATAATATAGAGTTAAATTTATTAATTTAGAGGAAGGGGCAATAATTCTAGAAGAAGAATTAACAACTTCAAATGAAAAGAAAGAGGAAGATGTAGGAATAATGGGGGACCTGTATTAGTAAAGACAATGTTCAATTCATTCATTATAGTGCATTTAGGCACTATAAATTAGAATGTTGAGTTACAAACAAGTTTGAGTATGAAAAATAAATGCTCGTAATATTATGTAAGATAAATAGAAATTATTTTCTAATAGTCGCATAGTACGATTGTTAAGTTGTTGTGGTGTTATTATTGCCATCAAGGTTCAAAGCACATTGGGGTGTAATTATCGAATATTTAAATTAGGTATGAGGTCCCCCATTTGTGACCTCACCAGTTCATAGCTCCAAGTCAAAAGCATTTACTCTCTTTTAAAAAAAAAAAAAAAGATAAATAGAAATTATTTATTTCCTACTTTAATATAAATTCAACTAATAATAATGGATTGTATATTGATTCTAGATGATCTTATATGATATCTATTGAGAAATTATTCTTCATGTTGGATGAGAAATATAACACTATAGTGGTTTGTGAGATGATCAATCTCATAGAACTAAATCCAAGGGTACAATTGAAGTCAAAATTAAAAATAGTCATGTGAACCATATCAATATACAGTTAGTGGCTTCAATATATAAGAATAAATTGTTCTTAATTAAACAAGTGTTAGAGAAAAATTATCTAGTGACTTTTGATGAAGATGATTCGATAACGAGAAGAGAAAAATAGGTATTGCAAGAGAAAATATGACAAATGATATCATGTTTCCTCTCTATTTTACTTAAGGAATACAAACATTAAGAACTAGTATATTGAATGAAGTATAAGTTAGAAAGAATGAAACTATCATCTTAGTTTAAATTTGTTAATTTTTCTTAGATTTAAAAACAGTTTAAAACCCAACATTCATTAAAGATATAAAGGAAGTATGTGAAGAATGTATTATTATAAAATAAAATATAGTTATATTTTTAATTTATAAATATAGAATAGCTAAAAGGAATATTTAAACAATTTATATAGGCTCATTTGGTCCTATGACAACACCATCTTTGAATAGTTCCATTAATTTTTTACCCACCCTTTATTGTTGATCACTAAAGAAAAACTTAAGAATGTCGTTTGGCTACAAAATCAAAAGTGTTTGAAAAGTTTGTGGAATAGAAGAGGTTGGCTATAAAATAGTGGTAACTATGTTAGAGTGATAAAGTTAGATAATGTAGGTGAGTAAAAATTAAATAGGTTCCTAGATTTTAATAGAAATCATGGAATAAAAATAGATTTCATTGCTTCCCACACTTCACAACAAAATAGAGTTATTGAAAGAAAAACATGGACCATTCGTGAAATACAAATGAATATGATGAAAGAGAAGACTTTGGATAATATTTTTTTGGAAAAAAAAAGTTTGTATAACAATATACCCTCTAAATAGAACCCAAGAAAATCAATTAAAGAAATAGATCTTAAGCATGGATGGTCTAGAATGAAGAAAAGTGTTGATAATTTGAGGGTATTTTGGTGGTTCACATAGGAACACATACCAAAGAAGAAAAAGGTTGAACTTTGATATTAAATTCCTAAACAAAGGTCTTGAGGGAATTAGAAAATACATAATATAGGCTATATGATCTAGTAGGAAAGAAGATACTAGCAAGTCGAGATGTGGTAATGAATGAAGAAGAAACTTATACCAAACAAAAGAAAATGAAGGGAAAAAAATAGTGAATGATAAAGTTGAAGAAAAGAACAAGAAAAAATTTGAGTTGTCTATCGACAACACAAGAAAGTATCATAAATAACAAAGAAAAATTATTAAAGAATAGCCCATGAACTCTCATGTTAGACTTGTATTTTTAGAAAATATCAATGAGATGACAAGCGAAGTGAATTATGTATTTGTGACTCAAATTATCGAAATAATGAGGTATAGACCTTTGAATCTAATCTCAAGAGAAAAAGGAGTAGGCTAAAATAATAAATAGTGAGATAAAAAGAATTGAATGGATTGACACATGGCATTTCATTCAACTACCTTTTTTTTGCTATATAGTGGTTGTACATAATTAAATACAAATATGATGGAGGTATTGATAAGCATAAGGTAAGATTGATAGCAAAGGGTTACACTCAACAAGAAAGCATTAATTACGTTAAAATATTTGTACTTCTTGCACCAATGAATATTTTTGACTAGTCTTAACTTTGGTAACTCAACATATTTAGGTTGTTTCTCAAATGAATATAGAGTGTGCTTCCTTTAATGGATTTGTTCTCATATATTTAATGCATACTCAAAGCGTGGTACTTCAAAATAGATTCATACCAACATCAAAAGTATTTTAAAGAGTCAATAAAATCCAAACTTCTATTGATATTCTTATTTTAGTCCTCTATGTAGATGAGCTTATCTACATGAGAATTCACATTTAGAGTTTAGAGCAGTTATGAGTGTCTTTAATACACACTAAGAGCATGGTACTTCAACATGGATTCATACCCACATCAAAAGTATTTTTAAATAGTCAATCAATCAAATCCAAACTTCTATTGATATTCTTATTTTAGTCCTCTATGTAGATGAGCTTATCTACATGAGAATTCACATTTAGAGTTTAGAGCAGTTATGAGTGTATAGATTAAAATAATAGATTCTGGTATAGATGCATTATTTTCTTCATATAGAAACATATCAAAATAAAAATTAAATATTCATGTCTCACTAAAAGTGTGTTTCAAATATCCTTAAAAAATCAGACTGAATGTTAGAAACTACTTGCAATATCCATTTAAGTTGAATTTGAGTTGTATAGTTGTGATGTAAATTCACTAAAATGACACAATAAATTAGAGTTAAATTTATACTTTCCAGTTCCACGGAGGCTCCCATAAGTCATCAACATCTTCTAATAACAAATCAACGTCTTGTTGCGTTGGATGCAAAACATCAGATCCACCGGTAAAGATCGACGACAGCTCATCTCGCTTCCTGCTCACTCTCGCAGCTTCTGCCTGCGTGATTGCCAACTGTGATTCCAGCTGAGCAATTTGCTTCTGCAGTCGGTAAACTGCACTTGCAGACCCATGCACAGGGTCCTCCAATCTGGCGTTTGCTTCATACACCATACTTTTTACTGCAGCCGCCCTTTCGGTTTCTTCCAAACCCTAAACCAACTCAACATAAGAATCAGATGAGTTCCACGGCGTGATTGAGAGATACCCAAAAAAACCAAAACTAAAATGGTGTATGAATGAATTACTTGAAGCATTTTCAGTACATGACTGGTTCCAAAAACTCTATGAACTCTTTCAAATTTGTGAGGATCAGTGGACGGAAAATGAGGGGCCATTATACATGACTCTAAACATTTTTTTCGCTGCCACTTGCAGGCTGCGCATCTTTTACTCTTGTTTGTTTCCATCATGTGCCTCAAAACAATCTCAAACCGGAGGCAATAGATAAACTAGGAGCTCCAACCGCTTGAAACAACTTTAAACCTAATCTAGTGAATTCACATGTAATGGTCAATGTGCAACAGTCAAAGCGTGTTTATTTCGTGTGCAGAGAATTCTTTCCGATTGTATACGCTTTAATAAAAAATACTTGGTCCATACAATTCCGCGGTAAACTAATATTTTTTTAAAATTATAGCCAACGATCTTTCCGCCTTGTAATATATTTAAAATTGTAAAAAGGATAGCATGATATTAGTTATTCAATAACACGCTACAATTTTAGAATTCTAGAAATTTAGCCAACCAGCGTTGACGTACCGAAAACGTCGGATGAAATGGCACGTTTCGCCACCCTTTCGTCCACTCAATTTTTTAGATTATTTGTGTTCTCTGTATTTTGCCAGTCTATATCACTTCCGAGATGCTTATTTAATTTATTTGATCAATTTAGTGTTCCGACATTTTCAAATTATTATACTATTGTAAGAGGAAAAAATGTTCTTAAAGCTTGCCGGAGGTTGATTTAGTAAAAAAGCATATAATTACTTTAGATTTAGATAATGATTTTTAGAAATGATTTTTTGGTCAATTAGAATAGTTATTGAATATGAAAGTTCTAATTTGTAATTATAATTTTAAAATGAAAGGATGGTAATCATCCTGAAATTAGAATATTTTGATGTTGCTGTGTTATAAGGGCAAGTTTGAGGATAAATGATGGATCTAAGAGTTTGAGTATGTTTTGCATATATGAGCATATCATATGTGATAAAATAAATATTTGTCTTCACTATTCTTGATGTATCTTAACTTCCTCTATGCATCCTAATATCTTTGTAGGGCCAATGATATGTCACAAAGGGACATGTTTTCCCACACCATCACTCAAAAATGTGTATGACTAATTGAAAACATCAATTATTAATCGCAAAAATGTTTCTACCAATGATTGTGATGAAGTAAATTTATTTTATTGTACTAAGTCTAAATGCAAAATAATTGTTTGATTATCTCATTTCTTAAAAGAAGTGGGTTCAATCCATTTAAATTTAAGGGCATAGAAAAAAATTATAAATTTGTAAGAATCCTAAAATAATTGAGCATCTAAAGTTTGTAGCAGTCATAAATATGCATGTAAAGTAACTATCAATCACACCTTTGTGTGCAATGGGTATGCAGAAGTGGCATGGAAGGTCAACTAGGCAAGGTTTTCATCTATTTTTTGCATACTTTTATGTAGTGCATGAGGTCAATTGGTAAGACCTAAGAATCAAGATGATTATCAAGCTCCATTATCAATAGGCTTATGTTATGTTTGCAATAGAGAGAGAGAGAGATGGAGAGATATGGATAGAAGGAGGGGAGATAGAGGAGAGAAGAGAAAAAGAGAGTGGGGTAAGGAGGTAGAGATAGGAGATAGACATAGAGAGGAAGTGATACATAGAGAGAGGTAGATAGAGGGAAAGATGTAGAATTAGAGAGATGGAAGACTAAATATGGAAAGAGATAAATAGGAAAAGGGATATAGAGGTATAGGAAGAGAGAGAGGAGAGGAAGAGAGATGGAAACATGTCTAGAGATAGAGGGGGGAGGAAATAGAGGTAGAGATGAAGATAGAAGGAGAGAGAAAGATGGAGAGAAATGGATATAGATATAGAGAGATAAGGATATTTAAAGGAAGAGATAGAGACGAAGAGGGAGAGGGAGAGGGAGAGGAAGAGAAAATGTAGGAGCTCGAGGAGAGAGATATGTAGAGGTAGAGAGAGAGGAAGGGGGAGAGATGGAGATATAGCTCAATAGATAGAGATGGAGAGGGAGAGTGAGAGAGGGAGAGATATAGATAGATGACAATAAAACAAGATAGACATAGATATGGAAAGGGATAGAGAGATAGAAATATAAGGAGATAGAGGTGGAGAAAGAGATGGATAAAAATAGATAGACATAGGAGTGAGATCAACTGGTAGGAAATTTAGAAAATGATGTTGTTTATGCAACAAAGGTCTCAATGAAGAAGTGATCGCTTTAAACTGTAGGGATCCAAACATGACTAAAACAAAATTTATTAATCAAGAAGATAATAAGGCTCCATTACCAATAGGCTTGTGTGGTTGAATAGATAAAGAGCGACAAGGGGAGAGAGAGAGAGGGGAGGAGAGGGAGTGATGTAGATAGAGGACTATATAGAGAGATAGAGAGGGATAGGGAGAGACAGAGAAAGAAGAAGATAAAGGTAGAGATATATGGATAGAAAGAGATATAGAGAGTAAGAGATGGATATGGTTACAAGTAGAGAGATATGGAAATAAAGAGATAGAGAAGGGAGAGGGTAGGAGAGATGGAGTGAATAAGAGAGAGAGTTAGAGATAATGAGATATAGAAAGATGGAGTAACAGGGAGAGAGAGAGAGAGAAAGAGGAAGAAATGGGGATAGAAATAGTGAGAGATAAGAATAGAAAGGAGAGACAACTTGAGATAGATTTACATAGAAGAAACTAGATCCAAAGTCAAAATATATCAAAATCTAATATTAATAAAAATAATATTTTAAAAATTAATAATAAATAACAAAATTTCATTTTAGCAAATAATTAAATTAAAAAGTAAGACATTTTTTTTTACATTTATTAGAATCAAAATATTAATAAAATATGTACCTAAAAATATAATTAATATATCACAAACAATATTAACACTAATTAAAAGCTAAACTCAATATTGAAAGGTAGAAATTTTTTTGATTTCTATACTTGGGAGATAGAATAACAATCTTCTTCACTTCTCATTCAAGGAAAACCCTAGAGATCTCAAACTTAGGTATGTATCTAGGAGAAAGAGATCTTGGAATAGCGCTTTCCTAGGGTCTGATTATAAACTAAAAAGGGTCTCACCACCAAGATAGGGCTTGAAAAGACTAATGAAATTCAAGACATAATGTTGATTGGGACTCATACACTAGACTAAGCGATTTAGTCCTAGATTAGGGTTTTTGGGTAGAAACTGAAATTTGGAAGAGAGATGTTTGAAACTCCTGAAATCTGTAAATTTTCCTATATTGGGACTCATACACCAAAAGTGGTGTATCAATCTAGTTAGAGTCTTCTAGAAATTCAAATTCTAAATCTGCTCCTCAATGTTTGCTTTGTCCTTTCCACTTGATTTTCGTATCTAAAACTCTGATTTGCAACCTATAGATGTCTTCCAATGATCTCCAATGCAAGGTGACAACTTTAGACACTTGATAAATTTCTCCAAACTTTCTCTTCAATATTTCTTTAGCCTAGATATGAAAATCACACACTAAATAGAGTGAAAATTGTTATTTTGTTAGTGGAAAGGGGTTTTCCTTTGTCAAACCTAGTTTGGGTGATCAAACCTTGAAATGAAATGAAATAAGATGAAGGAATGATGAATGAACAAAATGTAATGTTGCAACTCACGAAACCCTCTCGAAAAAGTGTTGCAAACATGTATGAAATGGATCCAATGGATGTAGATCTTGGCTCTTGCTTGAATGTAGTAGATCTTGACTTGAATGTTAGCTTGAATCATGAAACCCTATTGGAGTCACTAAAAAGGTAACCCTTCTACTTTTTCTAGCTTGTTCGAGACCTCCTTGTGATTTTGGCTTAATGTTGCCTTGATTTAGTGTTGTAGTGTGGTTGACACTTTCACATTAAGTCTTCAGCCCTTGTGAACTAATGGGTTTCAATAGCACCTTGCTAAAGTGTTGTGAAGTGTTGTAACACACTTTCACACTTTTCTAAAGTTTTATCTAATAACTAAACATAATAAACCTTTTTCTAATAAAAATAAACATTAATATTGCCTTATTTGGAGTGGTGTAAGGTTTTGTAACACACCTTCACACTTCTATAGGCTTTTCATTAATAATTGGGCTTTCTTATGCTTTAATTGGCCCCATTTTCCATCAACAAGCCTGATTTATTGCATCTTTTCGAGGATAATCCTGGCACCAATTAGTAATCAATCATAATTCAAGTGTTTTTGGCTTGTGTGGCCTAGATTTAGGGATTTGGGACTCATTTTCCACCTTGGACAAATGGGTCCCACCTAAACTTTTTGGCCTTGAACCGGTTTTGACACATTTCTAAGAACTTTTCATTTTTGGTCCCATACATTATGTATGATGGGACTCATTCACCACCTTGGGAGAATGAGTTTCGTGTGACCAAAATTCAAATTTAATTCAATTTTTTTACTGTATTTTATTCTCCTAGATCTAATGTTGGCTTGCAGTGTTGTAATTTCAGGAATTCTCACATAATCAAGTATAAATACAAGATTCTTTCACTCATATTCTCACCTAGCATTCAAGAGAGTTCACAAGAGCATTCAAGAATATTTAAGGGAAGATTATCAAGAATTTTAGAGCAGCATTCAAGTGTCAATCATCATCTCAAATATTCCATTCATCATGTTTGTTATTGTGCTAACAATTGTGATGTAGGTTTTATGATTCAATCAAGAACAACTCCATTCAAGCAAGATTCAAGAACCACACTCATTGCAACCATTTCAAGCATAGTTCTAAAACCTTATTGCTAGGGTTTGATGAGTTGTAACATTTTTATTTGTTCATTCATCATTCTACATTCATATTTTCTTTCATTTCAAGGTTTAATTACCAACAAAGGGTTTGAAAAAGGAAAACCCCTATTCACTAACCCTACAAAAAAATTTCCTCTGCTTTGCATATGATTTGCAGATTTAGGTTCCATATTTCATAAGGAGCAAGATTGGAGAAAAGTTGTCAATTGATCAAAATTGGTAAAGTTTTCACCAAACCTTGGAGAGACTTGGAGAAGACCTACGAGTGGAAATTTGTAGTTTAGGATCCAGAAACCATTCGAGAAAAGTAGAGAAAAATGAGAGGGAAAAAATATAGTTCAATTTTTTTTGGAAAAGAAGTGGACTAATTCGCCACTATTCATGAATGAGTCCCAACATACAGGCCTTGCAGATATTTTTACAGAAACCTATTCTTGCACATTTTAGAAGACACTAGACTAATTCTTCCAGCTTGGCGAATGAATCCCAGTCAACCTTCACAATAGATTTTTAAGTGATCCTAGCCTCCATTCTATCTTTTTCAATTTCCTAGGTGCACACTTTCAATTTTACAGTTTTCTATGTTATTTCACTTGAATTTTTAGGCCATTCATTTAAATTTTCCATTCAATTAGGGTTTTGCATTGTGCATTACATTTCATTTCCTTTTCCAAGTTTCAAGGTGTTGGTGAACCCCTCATTAGATCACATTCAATCCCTAGGACATCCCTATTGCAAGGTCTCTTTCTCTTTTGCATTGAGATCTCTAGGGTTACCCTTGAAAAGACTCTTTGAAAGTGGGTCTGAATACATCATTCATTCATTTCCCATTTTCTTCGATTCCATTTTGTTGAACCTACCACTAGAATATGCTAATTCTAATTTGGAGTGCATTCTCATCCTAGGTTTAGCTTGCATTACAATTGCATTAGGATTTGCATTGGTTAACTTGTATTTTGGGGTTTCAAATTTTGTGTTAGTGAAAGTTCATTTAGCTTGCATTTTTACATTTAATTTCATTGAAAATCATTCAAATTTTGCATTTGCATCTCAGGCATAGATCAAAAAACATAAAAAGTATAAAATTCAATTCAAAAATTTTGAATTGTTTTTTAAAAATCATCACTAGGGCTCATTCGCCACCCTAGGCGAATCACTCCCTCTACATATTTTGCATTTCATTTTCTGGAATTTACAGTTCAGTTTCTGAGTTTCTATTCGATGTTATTTCTCTTTTGTTTCAAGTTCCAAAATTTTAGTTATAAGCATTTCATTCTTCTTAGCTTACATTGCATTGGCATTCACTTTGCATTTAATAGCCTTTGTATGAGTGTTTGGTGTCCTATTGCTAATACTATAGTGAGACAAATTTTGAGACTCATGTCACCCCGTGATAGCACAATCATTATGGATCTTGGGTTGTCAATCTCTTTCACGCCTAGTATTGACACTATTACACTAGATATGGACAATACCTTTAACAACTCTTTTCCTTCAAGTAGTGTGATGCAATTTTACATAAGGAATGATAGTGTCCAACAAGAAAAAATAATTCAAATTCATGAGAACCTAGCACACCTCCAAAATCAAGTGCAAAATAAATAAAAATTCAACTACTGCCATCCCCACCATAGATAACATTCATCACATGCTTGACAGTGAAGAAGGACTTGACCTTATGAAAAGCATAGTGTAAATATTTGGGAAACATCTCACCTCAAACACTATTTTTCCTTTGCCAACAAGAAATGTTACAATTCAAGGAAGAACTCAAATTCCTCCTCCCACAACAATAGCCTCAATACCTACCTATACCACTCCTCAAGTTACAACAATAATGCAATAGGTTAGTAATGTGATCCCTTCTTTGGGTATTCCTACTAGCATTCCTAACTCCTATGTGGCATCACAAGTTATATCTCCTACCACCTTACCACCTATAATCATTCCATTCACTTGCCCTATGAACACATACACTCCTTCCCCACTTTCACTCCCATCTCATAACACAAACAATGACCCACTCATAGCTCAACTCTTCCAAACTATTTCATCCCTTCAAAAACAAATTTTCACCATAAACCAAAACCAAAATGTCCCACCCACATATTATATTGAAAGCAATCCATTGTCCCTAGAGATACTATGAACACTGATACCACAAGGTGTAGAGGTACCTAAATTTGAGAAATATGGAGGGAAGGGAGATCCTTCTAACCACGTTAATCCTTATACTACCTTATGTAGTGACTTTTTCCTTGATGATAATCTATTGGCAAAGCATTTTCATAGGTCCTTGAAAGATACCACCTTGGAATGGTTCTCTTCTTTACCGAATAACTCATTTTTTTCATTTAATGAACTTGTTGAGGCATTTGTAAACCACTTCCAAGTGCACATGACTCCTAAGATGACCTTGGTTGATTTGATGAGATGCAATAAAAAAGAAGAAGAAAAGATAACTAATTTTATCTCATGCAATCAATCGCTTTATTCCCAAATCGATGTTAGGGTTCCTAACCCTCATCTCCAAAATATGTTCATAGAATATTTATAAGGTAAAATTCAAGACAAGCTCACCATGATTAAATTCCAATCCTTCATGCACTTGTGTACTACCTTCTGTGATTATCAAATTTCGGTTAGTAGTCGAGATACAAATTCCACTTCTAGCTGAATTGAGAAATGCAAGCCTACAAACCAAAACAATTCCCAACCTTTTAGAAAAAAAAAGGGTTACTTAAATTTAATCCCCCTCAACAAACAACTGACAATGACAATAACCAAGTAGCTTCTATCAAAGCCATGGTACCCTTTAGCTATGGAGACCCAAAAAGGCAATTAACTCCCTTACACGATACCCTTCATAACACAATGTCCTAACTTTTAGAAAAGCAAATGATTACCTTGCCTCTCATCAAAACACCTGATCCTAATAAGCCTTTACCCCTGAGCTTTAAATAAAATTATTATTACCATTATCACCAAAAAAATTGACATGACATAGAACAATGCAAGCATCTTAAACATCTTGTGCAATACCTCATTGATTCTAGTCGTCTATCAATTGGAGGTGGTAGTGATCAAGGAAATAATTCCATTGCCCCTCCTAACCAAAACTTGCAAATTTTCACCAACCTAATGCCAAAACATAATATTTCATTTGTCAAAGCCATTGAAACTACAAAGAATGATGTGATGAATGTGGGCATAGATGATGATAACAATGATTCTATTCAACACGATACTATCACTAAGAATCCTATAGATGAAATGGTAGGGGTGATAAACATCATTCAACGTATGGTTTGAACGAAGATTCCTCTTGATATTCCTTTCTCCTCTAAGGATATAATTAAGCATGCACTTGATGGTCCTCTCTACATATTCGGTCGTATCTACGACAAGCCCACTAATGGGATACTAATAGATCCTTCCTGTGGAGAGAATGTGATCACTAAGGAATTTTTACTCCTACATGAGCTCTATTAAGACATATATGATAAGCCAAAAGCATGGATCAAGACACACAATGGTTTTTCTTTCCCTACAATTGGATTGATCACCTTACCATTACAAGTAGGACCAAAAACATTAGATGTCACATTCTCCATCATCTCACAGTTGGACCAATTTCGTGTGAAGCTAGGCCACCCTTGGCTTTGCTCAATGAAAGTTGTCCCTTTGGTTGTACATAAATGCTTAAATTTTTTCTTTGATGATGAAATATTCACTGTTCACCATAGTGGCTTCAACCCTTTGTCATCCAAAGGAAATTTTTCCTTAGACGCATTTTGGCCCAATCCCATGGAACCTATAAAGCCACGAGAAGACTTCTTTTTCTTATCCTACCAAAAATTTAAAGAAAAGAAAATAGTCAAATTTTCTCTCCAAAATATGTCATCATCAACCTATCAAACCACCAACCTTGACGAAACCATGCTTGAACCTAAAGAAGTTCCAAACAATAAAGACCAACATAACACAGAACCTTCATCTACATCTTACAAACAACCAAGAGACAATGAAAATAACCTTGCTACACCTCCTAGAGTAAAATAGGTATACAAAGTCAAAGAGAAAGTGGTCAAACAACCTCCTATGGTTTCTTTTGTTCCTCCCTTTAGGGAAGAAAAGAAACCCATGGTTGTTCATCCCGCTCCTACACAAACACACCTAAAAACAAAACTAAAATAAAAAGAGGTTCTAGAGAGTGTAAGTGTAGATGTTGTTCCCTTGATCACAGGTTACATGACGAATTAAACAAATAAAATCAAGATCCAAACTAGACTAAAGCAATGCATTATGACTATACCCCTTCCCTAAAACAAAACAATCCAATACAACTGAAACAAGATTTGAACTCTTCTACAGACATTATCCTTGGACCTTCTATTGTGATTAATTTGGACATGACGATGACGAGGTTGGTAAAATTGATGAAGAGGTGCATAACGAATTGAGTACATTACCTTCCTCTTCCATGATCTTAGATGACAAATCTCCTACAAAGAGTGTTGAACTTGGTACTTCTAGTTTGGCTCTTTCTCTTGTCCCTTTGGTTAGTTGCTTGCCTTTAGTATACAAAAAAATGATTTGGAGGTGGATGACCTGCTCATTGGTTTACTCGCTTGTTCCTTAAGTTATTCTCTTGCATTATTTTATTTTTCATTTTCCTTTGTGTCATTGTATGTGCATAATGTAATTCCTTCTGAATTTTTCTTTGATGTTCTCTCTTTCTTTGTGAAAATCCTCTATTTGTATCTTCATTCTTCTCTATGTCGTAAATATTTTACTTTTCAATTTTCACTCTTTTTCTTTTTTGTCTTGTGTTTTCCTTTTGGGGATGATGCAAGGCATCGAAACGTTCATGTCTCTTTCATGTTGACCCAAAAGTCTTTCATTTTCCTTTTCCTTTTGATTTTCTATTTTTCTCTTTTGTCTTGTGTTTTCCTTTTGGGGATGACACAAGGCATCGATACATTCATGTCTCTTCCATGTTGACTCAAAAGGATTTATTTTTCCTTTTCCTTTTCATTTTCTATATTTTTTTTTCTTGTGTTTTCCTTTTGGGGATGACACAAGGTGTCAAGAAATTCATGTCTCTTCCATGTTTACCCAAAAGTATTTCTTTTTCCTTTTCCTTTTCATTTTCTATTTTTCTCCTTTTTCTCTTTTGTTTTCCTTTTGGGGATGATGCAAGGAGTCGATACATTCATGTCCCTTCCATGTTGACCCAAAAAAAAATTTATTTGTTTTCACTTGGTTTGTGTCATTCTTCCTATTCTATGAGTATTTGGGGGATGATGATAGTTCTAAGCTCTCTAAAAACATTGCAGTAAAGAACATACTAACCACAAATCCATATATCCCTTATGTGTTTGGTGTTTTCATTTTGTGGTATCCCCCTCTTTTCTTTTTCTCTTGCATGATTCAACTTTACTTGGAAATATATGACTTGGCATAAGGGCTTTCCAAGTTGGCTCTCATGTATTTCTTTTTCTATTTGCATCTTTCATTTGCTACTTTAAAGTAATTGCTCACAATATGTTGTTTAGCAATTCCTTTAAAGTGGGGGCATACATTGGCATTTTTCTTTGAATTTTTCTTTTTCATGGTTCTTGGTGTAGTTTTCTTATTTCATATGATATGTTTGTCACTTTGTGGATGACATTGGGTGTGATTTCCTTTAAGAGCATGATCTCTCTTAGTATATTGCATTCCTATTAGTGGCTTGATTTGACACACTATATCCCCTAAGTTGCAAAATTTATATTCTTTGATTGGTCCTCTCTTAGAGACATTAGGTATAATGTTCCCTAAGTTAAAGACCTCGCATGAATTAAGAAAAACTCCTTTGAACATTCTTTGCATGCTGCATTTTGCATTTGTTGTTATATGTCTACCTTGCATAATATAGTTTACATGCTTGTAGAGCCAACCTGTTTGTTCAAGAGCTCCAAGAATACAAAGTTTTTCTTGTCTCATGAAGCTCAAAAACCCATTTTTGCATGGCACCTTATTAAAGTTATCAAGGGGTATAAATTTGGTATGGTTTGAGTAGGAAGCTTGGTCTGAGGCATGAGTTTTCTCATAGCTACTTGCATGTGTGTGAGTGCATACCAGCCACAAGTGTATGTTTTTCACCTTTTAGGACTTCTCACCTAAAGAAAATCCTAAAGTTTCATTGCCTCAGAATGAGTATGCACTTTTTGGACAAACAACCTAGATTTGATCCACATCGTGATGGAAAAATGGTCAAAGATTGATCCAATTCTCTTTTTAGCTTTTCCCTTTTCTCTTTCTCATCTTTGATAGTGCATGCTTGTGCTTTTTTTTTCAATTTATATCATTCTCATGTGTGTTCCTTTGTGCCTATGTTGTTTTGCAATGGGATCTTGATCTTGGGGGCTTGATCACCCCTCTTGATCCTTATCTCATCTTATTGGAATTGGTACATTTGAACCCCTCTTGATGCATGTTTGTCTACTTTAGTGTGATTTCGAAGCAATTTCATCCTCTCACTAAAGTGGGGGGTAGATGGAGTCACCGAAAAAGTAACCCTTCTACTTTTTCTCGCTTGTTCGGGCCCTCCTTGTGATTTTGGCTTAATGTTGTTTTGATTTAGTGTTGTAATGTAGTTGACACATTCACATTAAGTCTTGGGCTCTTGTGAACTAGTGGATTTCAATGGCACCTTGCTAAAGTGGTGTGAACTGTTGTAACACACTTTCACACTTTTATAAGGTTTTATCTAATAGCTAAACATAATAAACCTCTTTTTAATCAAAATAAACATTAATCAAGTACCTTATTTGGAGTGTTTTAAAGATTTGTAACACACGTTCACAGTTCTCAAGCTTGTCATTAATAATTCAGGTTTCTTATCCTTCAATTAGCCCCATTTTGCATACACAAGCCTCATTTATTACATCTTTTTGAGGATAATCCTAACACCAATCAATAACCAATAATAATTCAGGTGTTTTTGGCTTGTGTGGCCTAGATTTAGGGATCTGGGACTCATTCGTCACCTTGGGCGAATGGCTCCCACATGGATCTTTTGGCATTGAACCATTTTTCACACATTTCTAAGAACTTTTAATTTTCGATCCCATAAACTATGTCTGATGGGACTCATCCACCACCTTGGGTGAATGAGTCCCATGTGACCAAAATTTAAATTTAATTCAAATTTTCACTAGGATTTTATTCTCCTAGATATAATATCGGCTTGTAGTGTTGTAATTTTGAGAATTCTCGCATAATCAAGTATAAATACAAGGTTCTTTCACTCATATTCTCACCTAGCATTCAAGAGACTTCACAAGAGCACTCGAGCATTCATAAGAGCATTCAAGAGTCCTCAAGAGAAGTATGAAGTGTTTTTTCCTTGATCATTTATATTTTTGGCTTGTTTAATGTTTTTAGTTTTGGATGTGCCCGCACTCAAGTAGAGTTATCGAAAAGGTGTGCAATGCACCACGTGGTGGCTATGTACCTTTTTTTTTCACCTTCCTTTCAGGAGAGAGTAAAGACATGTTTTGGTTCATTGGAGATTTTCTAGGGAGCTATATTCATGAGCTCAAAAGTTTGCACCTGTTTGACATGTCATCTCTTCATTGTGGGTGGATTGTGCTTCTTATGAAATGATATCTTTTGAGAGTTTTTCGAAGCTTGCTAGCCTTTTTATTTTCTTGGTTTTCGGGATGGAAGCCTTGAGTCGGTGCCTTTGGGTGATGTGATTGGTCAACTAGAACCTTTTTCTAAGTTGTGTTTCTAGAATTTCATAATGTATAGACCTCTATCTTTCTAAATATCTGAAAAGAATTAATGCGGCCGCTAAGAATTGATGAGAAAAAATTGTTGTGACCTACCTAAGGATCTATGATCAGATCATGTACTATCAAAATCCAACACTTGGTAGTAGTTACTATCATTTTGTGGTGGCATTTTCTTCTTTGTATAGCTATAAAAGAGAGTAGGCGATAGTTGAAAGGGTTGGATTCCAAGTTTCAGTTTCCTTTGTCAAGGAAAAGTTTCTTTAGTTTTCTTAGGATATAGAATTATTTTCAGAAGTCAAGTTGCAAAAATAATTTTCTTTGGCATGTTATATCTTTTAAGGCTTAAACTATTATTGGATTGGCATCTGACCTCTATTTTAAAGTTCATTTGATATTTAAAGCATGAATTATTGAGAAGAAATTATTGAGACTCTGCATGTATGGCCTTTATCAAGCTTTCTTTCTTTATATTTTCATTTTGAATGAAACATTGTGTCTTGCAAGCTAAATTTGAATAGTTTAAGTAGCTGATTTCCATGTTGTATGCTTGTATCTAGTAGAATAATAACTTGTGAAAACTAGATTATGTCATTGGACTTCTCTATTTTCTAAAAGATTGTTATTTTATCATATTATATTATATTAGGAGGAAGAGTTCATGCATTTTTTGAATGTGTTTTCTGTTACCCTTAGAAATCTTTATGTCTGATTGGACCTTATTGAACACTTCCTATGGAAATATTTGAAAGTTTGTGTTGTGCTTATTATTAGCCTTTGTTATTTGTTCTCTTTCCAACAATGAAGGGTTTTGGAATTTTGTGTCTAATTATATCAATCATACGAATGGTTGGGCTTTGAAATGTTGTAAAAGCATTAGCATATCACCATTTTTATGTTTTAATCTACATTTTCTTCTACCCTTTTCTCCAAACCCCAAAGAAGATCTAGCTTTCTATAAAAACCCTAAAGGTATACAATGAGGCAAAATTTGGTCCCCCACTCACTGAATTACCCATATCACTTTCAAAGAGGTGCAAGCTTTAATGATTAACAGTTCTTTTTCTGGCACACCTGATGGGACAAGAAGTTTTTTGAATGCCTAATTAGAAGTTAGAAATATTTCCTAAATTAGGCTAAGGAAGGAAACTTGAAGTTTCATGCCTAGATTCCAAACAAGAGCATCTTCAAGAGGCCATTTCCAGTACTCTCAGTTACCTGCCTCAAGACCTAGGAGAAGGAGACTTGCAAGCTTTGTATCACCTGTAAGGAGCAATAGAGAAAGAAGTGAGACCCAATATCTAGAGCCTTATCTACTCCACTTGGAGGCTCAACCTTCCAAATAAAAATACCTATATACCTGATTCATAGAAATATTTTCTCTATGGCTCGTGTACCTCCCCCTCTTCCTAGAAATTTTGTAACTTGGGATAGTGGTAGTCTGCTATGTCCACCCACACCCCCAGATGTATGGCCTACCATATCCACTTATGCCCTCAAGGCTATTCCAAAATTCTATAGAGAAGACTTCAAAACACCTTTTGAACGCCTTCAAGATATAGAAAAGGTATGTAGGGTACATAACATAATAGAGGAGAACATTGCTTTGAGGCTATTAGTTGCCTCTTTCAAAGAAAAGGCCCAAGATTGGTACCAATCTTTGTCCTCAGGCTCTATCATCTCCTGGGATTAGCTCGAAGAGCAATTGTTCAAATGCTTCTCAGAGAAAGGAGACTGCTCTTCATTGCTGCAACAACTAATCGCCATAAAAAGAGCTTCACAAGAGGCCATGAGTGATTTTAACACCAAGTTTCATAAGACCTAGCAAAAGATCCCCATGACTACTCAACCCTAAGCCGCGATGGCATTCATGTTCTATCTAAAGGATCTCAATTTATATATCATAGTTATGATAACCTCCATGGGAGGGGATAGCTTGCTCGATGCATATGAGGTGGTTGTGCAAATGAAGAATAGTCTAATTGATGTCGAGAAGCTTCCGCCCCGACCTCCAATGCCAGTATTTATAGAAATCTCTAGTGGCCTTCAGGAAGAAGCTACTCCAACCACTCCCACTACATAATTGATGTTGTCCATGCCGTAGTCTATGTACATGTACCTCGCTACTCAAACAAGCTTGTTGGTTTCTTCGTCCATCATGATAGATATCAGCAACATGACGAGTCTAATGTGGACTTTTACTAACAAGTTGGTCATTATCAAACAATAGCAAGCAATGCCTCCAAAGCATACTATGCAAGACTATGGTAGAGGAAAGTCATCTTATCAATAGAATCCATACCAGGGATGTTATAGACGAGGAAGTCAATAGGTGGCATCTGCAAAGTCACTGTGCCACTAGAAACAGTCAAAGATAGTCTGAGTAAAGATTTGATTCCAAGCCAGAACAATTTGGTGGAAGATGAGAATGTATGGTGCTTCCCATGCAATGATAGCCATATGCCCCAAAATTTTCTGAGGGGAAATATGCAACAAAGGATAGTGGAACAGAGGAGAAAATCCATGCCCCTAAATATAGACGAATATGAATCTTCTAAAATGGAAAATCTTCATTTCATAGCAAAAATGCAAGGAATGACCTTGGAGCAAGAACTAGATATTGCACTTGACCAAGCTCTTATTTCATGGATGGAAAAAGAAGATGAAGTGTTCATGAATGAAGTGCTAACAACTAGTGTTCCACAAGTGCAGTTGGATTACAACACAAGATCAAAAAGAAGGCTCATAGGAGAATACATGCAACAAGATTTGCCATGTCCTCAACCACATCAACCTCCCCAGTAGGAAAATTAGGCTCCATTTCCCATCAACTATCCTTTTCCATAGTTACATGACCCGTTGTTGGCAGATAAGAGAGTGAACAAGACACCAAGCCTAGACATGACAGGATGTTTTCTTCTGAAAACAAGAGAAATACCACCATACAAGCCTAAGACTCAACCAGCCAGAATGCTCAATGTTGTGGAACAATTAAAGAAGGTTCTTGCTAGTGTATCATTGTGGGATGTCATATCTATTCTCAAAAAAAATATATTGCTTTGGGAGGAATTAAAGAAAGAAAAAATCCTATAGGCAGACATGACTCAGTCATGCTGCCAAAAATGGATAAAAAGGATCTATGTCACCCCCTCAAGCTCCAAACCTAGTAGCATATACGAATGATGTGAGAATTGCAAAAGAGAAGGAGGTGAGCAAGTCAAAGCCCACACCTTTATTTTTAACACTTATTGTGGGAGATAAGATTTTGCATAATAATATGATTGATTCGAGGGCTAGCACAATTTTCATGCCAAAACAAGTGGTCAACATGCTTTGAAACTTAAGTATGAGCCCCTTGAAAAAGGAATCATGCAACTAGATGGGAAAAAAGGTTTTGTCAGTTGGTCGGATAAAGGATCTATCTCTAACCCTCTTCTCATGTCCAAGACAAATAGTCGCGCACAAGAAATAGTAGTGATAGACATTCCCCCGGTCTTTAGAATGTATCTTTTAAGAGATTTCACTACAAAGCTTGGTAGATACTTAGCGCTTTATTGGTCCCACCTAATATTGAGAACTAAGCATGGGGCCAATATGAAGATTATATATGAATCTTCCATCCCAAACACATTGTAGACAATGCAATCCTATGTTTTAAAGTAGTGCACACCTCCATCTCTCAGTAAGAAAGATATTGTTTAGAAATACTAGAAGATGAAGAAGATACAAGTTATCAAACTCCTGAAGAGCAGGTGCTACTCAACCAATTCATTGACTTTGATCCATTCTAAAACTTGCATGCAATAAGGCTAGGAACCTATGTGTTTTTCAATGATGATCAGGTCTTTCTAAAATTAATGAAGGACCGAGAGGAACTTGATGATCATGGTGATAATAGTTTATTTTCCCTTGATTTTGATGTTGCTAAGTGCAAAGCTGGCTCTAGAGTAGTTTTCTGACTAATGTCCCCAATAGGATCGAAAACCCTCAAAGCTTAAAATTTTTAGTTCTCATGCTCCAACAATGATGTCGAATATGAAGCATTCATTCATGGGTTGATTCTTACGAAGCAGATAGGCACAAGGAGAATACAAGCTTTCAGAGACTCAGAGCTATTGGTGAGCTAGGTCTACAGACAAGCAACTGCAAAAAACATAAGAATGAAGTTGTACAAACACCAAGTTTGGGATCTTATCGAGAGCTTCAAAGATTTCAATATACAAGTTATTCCTTGATCACAAAACAATTTTGTTGATTGGATGGCTTCTATCGGCTCACAATTTGAACAATTTTTTGATCCAACCAAGCAGGGTGCAGCACAAGTCATCAAACAATCAAAACTAGCAAGTCTTTGATGATGACATCCAAATTGCTTCCTTCATACATA
Organism: Sequoia sempervirens; assembly: GCA_007258455.2. NCBI lineage: Eukaryota > Viridiplantae > Streptophyta > Pinopsida > Cupressales > Cupressaceae > Sequoia > Sequoia sempervirens. The sequence continues at coordinate 601,820,528 of VDFB02271358.1, forward strand.
AATCAGGGACAACTTTTGGCTATTCACCACCAAGAGAATAATTTCCTGAGGAGCAACTCATCCAATTAAAAGAGAGCAAGCTTCCTCGAGGGTTAATTTCTTTTGAAAATCTTTTTGATTGCGAAGATGCAATAAATGGAAAGCAAAGATTCACTATGGATGAAAGGGATTACGAAGAGCTTGATGTCAGAAGTGGTAGAAGGTTCAAAGTTGGAAGGGAAGTTCCTCACAAGGACAAGAAGAGATTGAAGGATTTATGTTTCAAATATGATGGGGTTATTTCCTGGACTTATGATGATCTAAGAGGTTATGATCCAGGCATAATTCAACATACCATTGACTTGGCGAAAGGATCCAAACATGTCTAAATGAAGTAAAGGCCAGTCAATCAAAAGGTCAAAGCATTGATGGCACAAGAAATAACCAAACTGATTGATTCAAAGATCATATACCCTATCAAACATTCTACTTGTGTGTCGAATCTAGTTCCATTCTAAAAGAAGAATGGCGATATTTGACTTTGTGTCAACTTTCGGGATTTGAATAAAGCCTCGTTGAAACACCATTAACCCTTACCACTGATGGAGCAGATCTTGTAAACTGTGGCTAGATCAAAGATGTTCTTTTCACTAGATGGTTTCTCAGGATATAATCAAGTCTATTTGATGGAAGCTAACCAACATAAGACAATGATTACCACTAAGTGGGGAATTTTCGCATACTCAAAGATGTTGTTCAAACTTTCCAATGCCGGTGTGACTTTTCAACGAGCAATGGATATTTTTTTCAAGGGATTGATCAACCTAATTATCCTAATATATCTGGATAACCTAATGGTCTTTTCAAAATTGAAAGATGATCATTTTGATCTTCTAGATAAGGTTTTCTAGAAATGCCAATAGTTTGAGATTTCTTTAAATCCTAAAAAATGTGTCTTCGGAGTACCTCAAGGTAAGCTCCTTGGCTTTCCACTGTTAAAGGAGGGAATAACAATAGACCTCGAAAGGGTTAGATCTATAATGGAATTACCTCTTCCAGTAAACCAAAAGGGACTACAATATTTTCTGGGGAAGATCAATTTTTTCAGCAAATTCATATCAAATTTTGTAGGCATTGCGACACCAATTATATCAATGCTTAAGAAGAACCTGCTTTTTAAGTGGACCCCTGAATGCAAAGCAGCTTTTGAGCAGCTAAGGATAGCCATCATCTTAGCCCTGATGTTGGTCAACCTAGACTTTCCCAAAGACTTTCTACTCTATGTATATAGTGGCCAACATAGTATAGCTTTAGTGCTCACTCAGAAGTGTGAAGAAGATAATGGGGGAGCATCCTATTGCATTCCATTCAAGGACCTTGAAAGGTTATGAAGCCAAGTATAATTGCATAGAAAAGAAGGAATTTTCCATTGTTAAAAGTTTAAAGAAGTTTCAAAACTCGGTGTTGGCCAACACGATCACTATTCTTGTAGCACATCCTAGTGTATCAGAATATATTAAAGAAGGTGAGATAATAGAAAAGAGGGGAAATTGGATCACCAAGATCCTAGAATATGATGTGGATATTAGACCAACCAAGCTAGTTCAGGGAAGAGGATTGTGTGAATACATTGTATAGGAATCAAGTCATGGAGTTGAAAGAGAGACTAATCAGGTCTACTCAAACCAATTCAAGTCTAAAGAGTCTTGGGTGGTTGATCAAACAGGGTATATGCAAAAGGGGTACTACCTAACTAACCGTCTATTCCACAAAAGGTGATACTACCAACTGCATGGCACTAGGTATGTATTAATTGAGGGTGTATTATTCAAAAGAAATTATGATGGTGTACTACTTCGATATCTAGACAAGCTACAAGTGGAAAGAGTTCTCAATGAATTTCATTATAGTCTTGAGGGTAGACATTTGCTGCCAAGAATACCACTCCAAAGATCATGCGAGAAAGACATTATTGGCCCTGTATGTTTGTCAAAGAACATCATCTGGTGCAAAAGTGTACCCAGTGCCAATATTTTTTTGGCAAGAGAAAGAATGTCACTTTGCCCCTAAGCCCGATCGTAACGGAGGAACCCTTTGCTCAATGGGGTTTCAATTTTATCAAAATGATATTTCCTATTTCCAACATTGGACATGAGTGGACTCTCACAACAACCAACTACTTCACAAGATGGACAAAGGTTGTAGCCCTAAAAAATGCCATGAAGGGGGAAATTGTCAATTTCCTTGAAAATCTAGTAGCGAGATTTGGCCCACCCAAGACCATCATATTTTACAATGCTCGAGCTTTTGTAGGATCGAGGATGTCATATTTTTCTATCAGAGATAGTATTTTACTTAAAACTTCATCAAATTACTACCCACAAGGGAATGGATTAGTAGAATCAACCAACAAAAACCTAATTAGTTCAATCAAGCACATTGGAGCAGAACAACAAAGGGATTGACACAAACATCTGTGGGTTACTTTGTGGGTAGACTGGATTACTCCTAAGAAAATTATAAATACTTCCCCTTATGAATTGTTGTACAAAAAAGAGGTAGTGTTACCCATTTCCATAAATATTCCTACCTTACAACTATTAAAAGCCTTGGAAATTGAAGAAAGTAGTGGAATGGAAGTACAGCTAGCACAACTCCTCAAGCTAGAAAAAGATAGAGAAAAATCTTATGAATCCATGATCACTCGTCAACAGATAGTAAAGCAGTGGTTCGACAAAAAAACTTCTAACCCAGAATTCAAAGAGGAGAGCTCAGTGCTATAGAATGATGAAGATACTACAAAACTAGGGAAACACACAAAATTTGAAGCACTATGGAAGGGACCCTTACGAATTAGTGCATGCAAGGAGAAGAATGTGTACGAACTTGAAGATATGGAAGGAAAAACTTTAGATATACTAGTGAATGGTATTTATCTAAAGTTATTCCATTAAAATATGTAGTTCTTTAAATTTTAACAGTTATGTACCATATGTAAAAAAAATTGTAAATACATTCTAAATTTTGAGAATAATCCATCTAAGAATAACACTCGAGAAATAAAAATTTGTATTATATTATATTCATCAAAAAATTTACAATATAATTCAAGATTTGAGGCTTAGATTGAAATATAAGACTCTCTCAAGAAAACCCAAAAAGAGTAGTAGAGCAAAAAGAAGAAAAAGGGAGGGAATGTGAAAAAAGTAGTAAAGTAAATCCTCCAGCCATTGTTGATGAAGAAAAAGGGCTTATTATTAGGTTCTTCTTCTTCTTCTTCTTATCTGATAGTGTGCAAAAAGGGGTTGAACACATAACACACGCAGGCTACACATGATGCAGACCCAAGGACTATTCATCGTGACTCTGCACCAGGAAGTTGAAGTGCTTCCTCTAGGCGAGTCCCAAAACATGCTCCATGTCATATTCTCGCAGCAGAAAAGTGGCAATTGGTTGAGAAGAGTAGTGATGCGTCTCAAGGTCCATAGTGTGGAATTCAAAAAGGAAGGGAAACCAAGGTACATCTATTCCAAAGTCTGTTCCTACGAAGATCCATGGCACTCAGGATACAAATGTTGGGGATGGCCACTTGCACTATCTTTCCAAGCTCTTCCATCAATGAAGTGTCAAACATCTTGTGGAACAACTCAATTATCATGGGCTTGGCCACATTCAGGTCAAGTAGCAAGGCCACAAAGTAGGAAAGGATGTTGTAGTTTCTTTAGAGCTAGTTTTCATCATTGATAATTTCTAGGCCGACTACCCACTTGAATGCAACCATTACAAGGTGGTTGCATTTCTTCACCAAGCACTTAATTTGGTCACTAGTGACCTCTCTCGTAAAGTAGTAATGTGGCCTCCATGGGAGGAGCTGAATAGGAGTGCCCAAGCTAGTAGACATTCTGAAAGAGCAACAAACTATGGCAGAATGGAATAATCCAAAAGCTTGCTAAACTTAAGAAGCTATATTTTTTAATGAATATGGCATAAGGTCGCATATCTATATATAGAAAGTGAAGCCAAAAAACCCAACCAACAAAAGGTCTATTTTTGGTTAGAAGGTGAAGTAAAAATATCAAGGAAAAATAGAGAAGGGTAGATAAATCCTATAGAGAATCTAACAGAATGTCTTGAGAAACAAATTTGGGTTTTGGGAGTAAATGCTCTTGTATGTCAATTGTTGACATGTGTCCTTTGCCATCATCAACACTAGCTATCTTACTAATGAGAAAATAAATGGATTAACATGCTAAGCTTTGACAAATTAATGGTCACATCTTTTCAAGAGTACCTTGGATCACCTCAGCATGTTTCATATAGCGAAAAGCACACTTTTCAATGGAATGAGTTTATTTCTTAAAAAGGCGGCAAGGAGAATGTACTAATAATATTCTCACAACAATTTTGGCATTCCCAATGGATACGGATCTCTAATCCACATGTATCACCTTGGTCACATTATTTAATGGACTAGCGGTAATGACATAGCCTTAATTGCATGTACAAGTGAGCGAGTTAATTCCACTCAAAAGTAGATTTCTCATTAGTATCAAAAATAGTTACAAATTCCTGACACATTCAATGACCAACAAGGAGGAATCTTTTCCCAATGAGAAAACAAATTCTTGACACATTCAATCTGTGCCTGAAAAATTTCCCTCAAGAAAAATAACAGACTTCCTTGTGTGCCATCTGAATAAGAGAATGCACTTTGAAGGACACTTTTTTATACATTGATCAGCAATCTTGTTATAAGAGAAATTTTTTTCTGAAATCAATTACATGTACTTCATTATCGATATTTTGAATTGCATACTTCTAATTACATTTAATGATTCTTTATCAAAAGAGGAGAATCATATGGTTGCTCTAAAGTTCCTTTGAGAAGCTCAAATATCTACGAATCATAGGCAGTAAATGATTAAAATTTCGTACACCCCTTTCTATGTTTCCATCATGGGTAAAGACTAAGGAATTAAGTCCTCGAAGGTGCATTTCAAAGGATGCTAGAGCATGAACCATCATAGGGTTTTTTGTTTCGGCTCTAGAATTTTGGTCGTCGATAGTTTATACTGCCTATTGTACATCCATACTCAGAGTTGGTCGATGCATGTGCCAAGAAATTCAATAGAACAATAGAAGCCACTGAGGGCAGCAGGATCAAGGTTACCATTTCTACTAAATCCATATGGGCTATGTTGTGTATCCCTATGACCTAGGGTGCTAAAAATTTTGATGAAGAAAATATGGACACCTTCAAGGAAGCAATGGCAGGAAAAAAGAAAATTATGAGGACAAGGAAAAGGAAAGGTCAGAGAGATGTCATCTTCTCTTTCCTCTTTCATGCAAGAAATTCAAGGACACAATTTGTATTCTTAATGTTGGCCTAGGTTTTTGGCCTTGATAATGATGAGTAGATCGAACCTTTTCAATTTGGCCTAGCTTATGTGCTCAAAAAGGAAAGGAGTTAGAAGTACTATGATTTTGTTGAGGTGATAGCTAGAAACATACTAGAATAGCTAAAGAATTATAGTACTAAGTCTAAATTCAAGAATTCTTCTTTCTTGGCTCATTTGATTTTGCATTAGAATTTTGAGTGATTAGGGAGAAATATACTAGTTTCTAGGTTAGATGAAAGGGGTTGTCTCTAGCCAGTTTCTATGTGGACCCATGTGCTTTCAAGAACAGGGGATTATTATTGGTTTGTAGATCCCTTTCTAAGGCCAGTGCTTCAATATTTGTTGCATTTCCCTATCGGTTGTTTCTCTCAAGAGGTTATACAATGGATAGAAGATCTACTAACCTCGATAGATTATTTCCTAGGCAAGGAATTCACATTCATCGGATTTCATGATTTTGTTGGGGAGCCTTTTTCACTCCCCAGATTCATAACAGAAAAAAAAAAATTTGTTGGAGGCTTGCCGTCAAGTGACTGTTGTCGACAAGATTTATGGCACCGAAAGAAACAAAATGAAGATATATCCACTTCCACTCATAATTGCTAAAATTAGGTAATACTAAATAAAAGGAAGGATGAGACGAAATCACAAATTTACTGATGGCCTTAGGCTTGGTCCTCATTTGTGACAAGTGATACTATAACCTGAATAGGATTTATAGTTTCAAACATGAGATTCAGGAATATTTCAATAGAAGGAGGAATCAGACTTGAGAAAGTGTAGAGATGTACATTGATTTTGCTTGCATTCCATTTCAACAACAAAAATGGTTAAATTTCTATGAACTGCAAGTATAGTATCAGAGGAACCTCCCAATGGGAAAATCTCTCAACACATAGCTGAAGTGCATGACATGGTCAGAATGGAAAAAGGTAGACTTTTGGGGATTCTGACAAGAGATGAGGTGCCAAGGAGCCATGTTTGGTAACTTTCAGCCACATGATGATGAATTCAAGGACATATATGATAAAGAGGCTAATTCTGACAACAACAATCTAGAGACAACCCATGAAATTGATAAAGAACAAGTTCTGCATTGGGCTTATCGGCCTCAAGAATCTAATAGTTGGAAAGACTCAAGGCAAAAGGATTCACAAGCTTTGTCCTACCATAGTGCCTGAAGTAAAGGGAAATGGACCTGACAGTCTCTAAGAGGGTCCACTATGGTCATTAAAGGCCAGGTTTCAGAAGGATCAGCTACCAAAGGATTAGGGCGTACTAGTCCCGGTCATGCAAAGTGAAGATAGATCCAAGATCTAGGTGCCCTTGACGTACCGACCCGACAAGAAGAAGAAGTAGAGTTTGTCCTATAAAATTTTCTAACTACTGCAACTCAGGTAAGTTTTTCTCCCCCTCTTCTTCATGTTTTTGCATCTTTTGTTAATCCCCTACCTACTCCAATGGAAAGGAATCCTCCATCTTCAAACCCTAAGATGATAATCCTAAATGCACCGCCTACCATTTTCAATGAATCTTGTAAAAATACCACCGCTTTACCCATCACTCTTGGCCCATCTACTACTAGGAAGACACCTCTCCATTAGCTTGCTTCCTTATTCACCCCAACTGGTTTTTCCCCTACTCAATTTGGTATCCCACCCTTTTCCATGATAATGCTACCTTTTGTGTCCTTGCATTCTCAAACATTTGAAGTTTCCCCTTTTGTCACCCTTTTCAAACTACCTCCTAGTGTTTCCATTGTAGCATAGAGCATTGATGTCCCTCAAACTCTCCAGGGGAATTTTGATGCTACCAAGTAGGCTCAATAGGACAGAAAGAAAAAAATATTGTTAAATAATTCCAAGATTCCCACTACCAAGAAAATTGAAGCTTGCTTCAATGAAGAGCGGAACTCTTTGCTAATCACTACCATGAAGCCACTCATTTCAAAGCTTGAAGGGAAAATGCAAATGGAAGACTACAACATTCATGCCATGGGCTTGGACTTGAATAAAATTTTCCCAAACAATAAAGTGGTCCTAGCTAAGGCCACTTAGAAGGTGGTATATGTAGACTATGAAAGGATGGGAAGGAAATTAAAGAAGCATGAGGTAGAGTTGGAAAATGTGAAGAAAACAGTGAGTAGACTACATAACAAGATCTAAGCCAGAGAAGCTGAAATGACCCATGTGAGGAAAACTCAAGGATAGCAAGGGGAAACATCTAAGTTGCATGTTGAAGCTTAAGTGTGCCCTTTCACTTCATGCTAAAATTGAATGGGGACCCTCTTTTCTTTAATCTTGTTGGTCATTTTGTCTGATGCCTCATTTTGAATGCCCCCTTTTTTTTGTCTCAGATGGTCAATATGCTTTAAAGTCCCACCATAAATTGACCATCTCCTCCCCCTTTAATTTTGTTGTGGAAAGCATAAGACCAAGAGAGGATTAGTTTAACTAGGAGCTAGCTACTGCACAAGGATCTGGAACCCTCTCGATAATGAAGAAGCTAGTAACCAAGCATTGAGAGTGGATTACAATTCATGTTACCATTTTTGGACCTGCTTTACAATTCTTAAGAGATGTTTAGGAATTGAAGGGTAAGGTTGGCTTGATGGTCAATCACTTCATGCAAAAATGCTCACCTCAAGTGGTGAAATCACATAGCTTCACTTCCAGGTTATGCATAGCCATTGATAAGACCCTAAAAATTGTGGGGATTCTTGATCAGCAAGTCGCCTCTATCAAAGCTAATGAGATCATCAACTATCACAATGTTCCCGAAAAATGTTAAGAGTGTCAAACAAAACTAAACAAGTCTGTGATTGAGATCAAGAAGGACTACAACATCCTAGTTAACTTTAGGCTTCCTCCTCTTCTTTCAGCAAATGAAGATGTGTTGATGGCTAAGCAGGTCATATGCAAATCGACAAAAGATCCATACCTCTACGAAACTCCTAGGTTCAAGTACAATGCCCATGGATGATGATATTAAGCATAAGATTTATCCTATTTCTAGAGTCTATTATCACCTTTGAGGTGTTTCTTCTAGATGGGGATTTGTCTCTTTTAGAGAGGGTTTTGAGCTAGAGAAAGCATATCTGTAGATTCATACTCTCATCCTACCAACTAATGCAAACTAGGAGGCCCAGCATTCTGCTTTCCTCAAACTCGAAGAATTACCAAAGGCCTATGTTCCTGCCTCCACAAGCAAAGACCCCCTATGAGTTACCAGAACTGTGAAGCAGTTTTTCCTTGATTTTTTTAATTTTAGGCTTGTTTAATTTTTTTAGTTTTGGATGTTCCCACGATCAAGAAGAGTTATTGGAAAGGTGTGAAATGCACCACATGGTGGTTGGGAAGCTTTAATTTTTCACCTTCCTTTTGAGAGAGATTCAAGACACGCATTGGCTCATCAATGATTTTCTAGGGAGCTATATTCATGAGCTCAAAATTTTCCACCTGTTTGACATGTCATCTCTTCACTACGGGAAAATTGTGCTTCTTATGAAGTGATATATTTTGGAGTTTGTTGGAGCTTATTGGCCTTTTTCTTTCCTTGGTTTCTAGGATGGAAGCTTTGATTCGGTGCCTTTGGGTGTTGTGATTGGTCAACTAGAACTTTTTTCCAGGCTGTGTTTCTAGGATTTGATCATTTACAAACCTCTATCTTTGCTAAATATTTGAAAATCATTAATGTGGCCACTAAGAATTGATGAGAAAATATTTTTTTGACCTAACTAAGGATCTATGATCAGATCATGTGCTATCAAAATCCAACATCTGGTAGTAATTACTATTATGTTGTGGCAGTGTTTTCTTCTTTCTGCAACTATAAAAGAGATGTGACAATTGAAAGTGTTGGATTCCTAGTTTTAGTTTCCTTTGTCAAGGAAAAGTTTCTTTAGTTTTCTTAGGATATATAATTATTTTCAAAAGTAAAGTTGTAGATCTACTTTTCTCTCACATGTTATATCTTTTAAGGCTTAAACTATTATCAGATTATCATTCGACCTCTATTTTAAAGTTCATTTGATATTTAAGGCACAAACTATTGAGAAGAAATTGTTGAGACTATGCATGCATGGAATTTATCAAGCTTTCTTTCTTTATGTTTTCATTCTCAATGAAACATTGTGTCTTGCAAGTTGAATTTGAATAGTTTAAGTAGTTGATTTCCATGTTGTATGCTCGTATGGTAGAATAATAACTTGTGAAAACTAGATTATGTCATTCTACTTCTCTATTTTTCTGAAAGGTTGTTATATTATATTATGTTATATTAGGAGGAAGATTTATTGCAATTTATGAATGTTTTTCCTATTACCCTTAGAAATATTTATGTTTGATCAAACCTTAATGAACACTACCTGTGGTAAGATTTGAAAGTCTACACTTTTCTTGTTGTTAGCCTTTGCTATTCGTTATCTTTCCCACAATGAAGGGTTGTGGCATTCTATGTCTAATTATATCTATCATAGAAATGGTTGAGTTTTGAAATTTTGTAAAAGCATTAGCGCACCACCATTTTTATGTTTTAATTTACATTTCCTTCTACCCTTTTCTCCAAACCCCAAAGAAGATTTAGCTTTCTATAAAAACCTTAGAAATATTCAGTGAGATGCAAATTGGTCCCCCACTCAATGAATTTCCCATAAGACTTTTAGAGAGGTGTAAGCTTTGATGATCAACAAGAAGATTATCAAGCATTTTAGAGCAGCATTCAAGTGTCAATCATCATGTCAAAGATTTCATTCATCATTTTTTTTATTGTGCTAACAATTTTGATGTAGGGTTTATGATTCAAGCAAGTGTTCAAGCAAGAACAACTCCATTCAAGCAAGAGTCGAGAACCACATCCATTGTAGCCATTTCAAGCATAGTTTTAGCTCCCTATTGTTAGGTTTTGGTGAGTTACAACATTGTTATTTGTTCATTCATAATTCCCCTTTCATATTTTCTTTCATTTCAAGTTTTAATTACCAACAAGGGGTTTGACCAAGGAAAACCCCTATTCACTAACCCTATAATATTTTTCCCTCTCCTTTGAATGTGATTTTCAGATTTACGTTGCATATTTCATAAGGAACAAGATTGGAGAAATGTTTTCAATTGATCAAAATGGCTAAAGTTGTCATCAAGCCTTGGAGAGACTTGGAGAAGACCTATAGGTGGCAATTTATAGTTTTGGATCTAGAAACCAATCAAGAAGAGTAGAGAAGACAGAGAGTAACATAATCCAATTCAAAATTTCTAGAAAAGAAGAAGTGGACTAATTCGGCCCTATTGGTGAATGAGTCCCACTGTACAAGCCTAAAAGATATTTTTACAAATCTAGATACCCTTTTGGTAGAAACTTGTTCCTACACATTTTCCTAGAAACTAGACTGATTCACCTAGCTTGGCGAATGTGTCCCATTCAACCTTGACATAAGATTTTTTAGTGATCCAGACCTCCATTTTTCCTTCTTCAGTTTCCTAGGTGCACACTTTCAATTTTAAATTTTTCTATGTTATTTGACTTGCATTTTTAGGTCATTCATTTCAAGTTTGCATTCAATTAGGGTTTTGCATTGCACATTACATTTCATTAGATATTTTCCAAGTGTCAACTTGGTGGTGAACCCCTCATTAGATCACATTCAATCCCTAGGAAAACCCTATTGCAAGGTCTCCTTCTCTTCTGCATTGAGATCTCTAGGGTTACCATTGAATAGAATCTTTGAAAGTGGGTGAGAATACATCATTCACTCATTCCCCCATTTTCATAGGTTCCACCTACATCACAATTGTTAACTCAAAAATAAACATGTTTCATGATGACTTTGACATGATGCTTGATACTTGAACTATTCTCTAAAACACTTGATAATCATCCCTTGAAGACTTTTGAATTCTCTTGTGAATTCCAATTTGCTGTAAGGATCACTTGATTACTTGGTACGATAAAAATGAGTGAACTAACCTTGTATTTATACTTATTTGTGCCAAATTTCTTGAAATTACAACACTACAAGATGACATCAGATCTAGGAGGATAAAATACTTCCAAGAATTTGAATTAAATTTAAAATTGGGCCACACGAGACTCATACGCCAAAAGTGGTGTATGAGAACCATTAGGCATTAATTATGGCACACAATTTCAAAATTGCTTAGATTCTAATAAAATCAATACCACGGCCCAAAAACCTAGGTGGGACCCATATGCATAAGGTGGTGTATGAATCCTAGATCACTAAATCTTTGCTACACAATGGGTATGTGCAGGATCATCATGGAAAAAATAGGCCCTTAAGTGATAAGAAATTCAGAAAAACTAGAGTTAGGCAACTTGATGTAAAAATTTGAATATGTTATCTATATTATTTCAAAAATATGTAACAATAGAATCTGTAGCAAACTGAATGTAGTTTCTAAACTACTAGGTTTATTTTTTTTAAATTCTATTTGGTGAAAATTTGAAATTTCAATGCAGTAGTACTTAAATTTTAAGGAAAAAATATGTAGGTGTCTCTCTGACCATCATAACCACAATAAAATGATAATATTTTTTTATAAGATTTTAGATATAAGTAGAGGGCTCATGTCCAGATGTGATGCATATTTTTTGTATTTTTTTTCCAAGTAAATAATTAATTATGAATTTTTTATTACAACTTTAGAAAAATATAAAAAATTGTATGTCTGACCACCTTAACTTGGTCAAAACTTCATGAAATTCAATTTTTCTTTTTTTAATCCTATAGTATGCAAAGTATAGAATGTGACACATGTTTTGGATTCAAAAAATGTGATACCATTTGAAAGTTATAGATGCTTTTCAATCTGCCTCTCGATCAAGACTTTAGTCCTAATTCAAATAGAAAATGAATAATAATTATTTATTAAATTCAAAGTAAAGCATAATTTATATTGGTGGAAAGCTAAAAATATCCTTAAAAACCCTTTTCATTTCATCAATTTTAGGTAAAAAAAAGTCGTTAGCCAAATACCCTACAAATACCCATAATATTACCACTTTTTGGCCCATCATGATCTTGCACATACCCCAACCTCAGAAACCCCTAGATTATGATTTGATGTTGGTTTATGTTAGGATTATCCTCAGAAAGATGCATTAAATGAGGCTTGAGGATGTAAACTAAGGCCTATTAAAGCATTTAAAAAAGCCTAATTATTCAATATAACCCTAAAAAAGTGTGAAAGTATGTTCCAACACTTTACAACACTCTAAATAAGGTACAATTAGGTTCATTTAGTTCGCAAGGGGCCAAGACCTAATGTGAGTATGTTAAACACATTACAACACTAATTCATGGCATCGCTAAGCTCAATTTTATAAGGAGGGCCCAAACAATTGTAAAAATGTCACAGATGATACTTTTTGACACTACATTTAGCCCCCACCTTAGTGATTAGATGAACTTTCCTCAAATTCACACTAAAGTAGACAAGATCACATCAAATAGAGGGGTTCAATCATGTGGAGTGCCATTCAAATATCTAAATATCCTCTTAACAGTAGCAACATGTGTTTCTTTAGGGTCTTCTTGAAATCTAGCCATAAGATAAACTGCATGCATGATATCTAGTCTAGTAGAAGTTAAATACAATAGTCCTTCAATCATAGATTTTTACTTGCTTTGATCAACCTTAGGTGAATCATCATCTTTTCTCAATTTGCAGCTAGTCGCCATAGGAGTGCATACCGGTTTGGAACCATCCATTCCAAACTTCTTCAACATCTCTTTTAAATATTTTGACTATGAAATAAAAATCCCTTTTTTTGTTTGATTGATTTGAAACCCAAGAAAGAAATTCATCTCACCAAACATAGACATCTCAAATTCTTTTTTCATTTCTTCAGCAAAAATTTTGCACATTGTTTCATTTCCTCCAAAGATAATATCATCAACATATAAAACTACTATTAAGATCTTTTCATTGTCAATTTTGAAATACAAATTACTATCTTTCTTACCTTTGTTAAAACCTTGTTGAATCAAATATTTGTCCAACCTTGCATACCAAGATCTAGGAGCTTGCTTTAATCCATATAAAGCCTTCTTCAATCTACAGACCATATTTAGTTGATTTGACAACTAAAATCCTTCCAGTTGTTCCATGTACACTTCTTCCAATTCACCATTCAAAAATGCAAACTTTACAACCATTTGATAAACTTTAAAATCTTTGTGTGTAGAAAATTCCAAAAACATCATGATAGCTTCTATCCTAGCCATCAGAGTAAAATTATTGTGAAAATATATACCTTCTACTTGTGAGTAGCCTTTACACACAAGTCTTACTTTATTTATGTTCACTTCTCCATTCAAATTCAACTTGTTTCTAAATTTTGATCCATTTATGTTTTTGTCTGCCAATCTAGGGACTAATTCCTAGGTTTGATTCTTCTCAATCTAAACAATTTCTTCTTCCATAACTTTCATCGAATGCTCATATTTACATGCTTCACTTATTTTCTTAGGTCCAACTTCAAAAAGTAAACATGGATTTATTTCACTAGTAGCAACATCTTTGCTTCTTATCAATAATCCTTTCCTCTTCTCTCCAATGATTTGATCTTCTGAATGATTCTTTTGCACATATTTAGGTGTCTTTGGGGACACCACTAAAACTTCTTCATTCTGCTTTTCCTATTCTTCCACAACTTCTTCAACCTCTATACAATTAGGTTCATCTAATACATATCAATCAACTTCAATTGAATTCTTCAATGCTTCATCCACCTTAACATTTGTGCTCTCTATGATCTTTCTTAGCCTTTTATTGAAACATCTGTAAGCTTTGCTTCTAGTAGAGTATCCTAGGAAGATGCTTTTATCACATCTAGAATCAAATTTCCTTAAATTTTCTTCATCCCTTCTAGTATAAAATTTGCTTCCAAATACCTTAAACTACTTGACAGTAGGAATTCTTACACACCAGAGCTCATAGGGGGTCTTAGAACCGTTATCTTTTTCTTGAACTCAATTGAACACATAAACAACAGTATGAATAGCTTCTCTCCAGTAAAATTTTGGTAGACCTGCCTCTGTAATCATTGATCTAGAAGCCTCCTAAATCATCTTGTTCTTTCTTTCAACAACTCCATTCTAATAAGGAGTTCTAGGAGCAAACAATTGCCTCTTTAATCCATGAACTTCACAAAACATGTTAAACTCATTCGAGGTAAATTCTCCACCTCTATCATACCTCAAAAAAACAATTCTCAAATTTTCTTCATTCTTAACCATAGCCTTAAATTCCTTGAATCTATCTAATGCATAAGATTTCTCTTTGAGAAAAGTAACCAATGTATATCTAGAGTAATCATCAATCAGAACCATAACCCAAATACTCATAGAAAAGGAAAAATGACACAAAGAGAGTGAAAACAAAGAAAAATCTTTCAGTTCAACATGGAAGAGACATGAAGGTCTATACACTTTGCATCATCCCAAAAAGGAAAACACAAGACAAAGAAAAGATAAAGGAAATTTTTTTGGGTCAACATGAAAGAGACATGAATTTCTTGATGCCTTGTGTCATCCCCAAAAGGAAAAACACAAGACAAAGAAAATATAAAGGAAAATATTTTGGGTCAACATCAAAGAGACACGAATGCCTCCATGCCTTATGTCATCCCCAAAATGAAAAACAAAAGATAAAATATTTAGGGCATAGAGAAGAATGTAGTTACATGTAGAGGAATGCTACAAAGAGAGAGAGAGAGATACATCAAACAGAACATGAGGGATCACATTATGCACATGCTATCACACAAAAGAAAAAGAAACAATGAAAAAGACTAGTAAGGCACCTACTATTCAACCTATTAGTAGGTCATCCACATCCCAATCATGTTCCTTGTATACCAAAGGTAGAAAACTAGCCAAAGGGAAAATAGCAAGTGCCAAACTAGGGTCATTGCCAAGTTCAACACTCTTCCTAGGATAATTTTCATTTAAGTTCATGGAAGAGTAAAACAATGTGTTCAATTTATTATGCACCTCTTTGTCAATTTTAACGAGCTCATCATTATCATCCAACTTAATCACAATAGGAGTTTCAGTGATAATGTCTAAAGAAGGGTTTAGCTCTTGTTGTAGTATAATATCTTTTTTGTTTCATTGAAGGGGGAGGCTCATCATGCATTGCTCTAGTCAATTTTTGATCTTGATTTTATTTTTTTATTTCTTCATTTAACTTTCAAGCAAGGGCACAATTTCTATGCCTACACTCTCTAGCACCTCTATTTCTTTTAGTTCAGTTTTCAAGTTGCATTTGTGTAGGAGTGGGATGATCAACCATAGGTTTCTTATCTTCCCTATGGGGAGGAAAGGAAGAAGCCATGGAAGGTTGTTCAACCACTTTCTCTTTAACTTTGTAAACTTATTTTATTCTAAGAGACCTATGACAGGATTGTTTTTATTATCTCTTGGTCTTTCATAGGAAGTAGGAAAAAGATCCATCTTAGGTTGTTCTTGGTTGTTTGGAATCTATTTGTTATGAAATAACTTGCATAATAGGAGAATATGATATGAAATATGCTACAAATACTTGAAAATAACTGAGAATAACAAGCCACTTTGAGGGGGAAAACCTCTGAATATCTCTAATGAGAACACACTTCACAACTTGATGATAAAATAAGACTCACAACCTCCTATATATACCTATTTATGCCTAGGATATCACCTAGGCTGACTTAGACACACCTATATAAGTCTTAGGCTGACCTAAACAACTAAATAATAATATACTAATGATAATATGACTTAATAAAGAGTTAAGATAGCCACAATCCTACTATTCATAACCCGATGTACACTAATATTAAGGGCATAGCATGCCCCCTTCTTCAAAGAAGCATTGTCCTCAATGCTAATCAAGTTTGGATTCTTTTGAATGAGCTCCTCATCCTCCCATGTGATATCTTCAATAAGAAAAAATTTCCTTGTAATGAGGTAACTTGGAATTGTTTATGTCACCAGCTTCTTCATGCATGTTTGGAAAATTAACTTCAGCTCCAAGATGTGTCTTCCATTTGCATCAAGCTCTTGATGGCGATGAATGTGTTCTTCCTTTACTTGAACCTTTTGATGTGTCATAAAGGAAGAGGTGATGAATAATGCATGGTACCCTTGCATTGGTTGAATAGCTTGATTAGGAACTTCTTCTTCTTTCACTTCTTCTTCTTCAATGTCTTTTTCTTTTTCTTTTGTTTCTTCTTCTTCTTCTTCTTCTTCTTCTTCTTTGCCTTCTTTTGGTTCTTCTTCTTCTTATTCTTCTTCTTCTTCTTCTTCGTGTTCATCTTTTTCTTCTTCTTCTTCTTCTATTGTTGCTTCTTCTACTTCATATGCTTCTTCTTCTTCTTCGTCCTCTTCTTCTTCTTCTTCTTTCGCTTCTTCTTCTTCTTCTTCTTCTTCTTCTTCTTCTGCTTCTTCTTCTACTTCTTCTTTTGCTTCTGCTTCTTCTCCTTCTCCTTCTTCTTCTTCTTCTTCTTCTTCTTCTTCTTCTTCTACTTCTTCTTTTTCTTTTGCTTCTTCTCCTTCTCCTTCTTCTTCTTCTTCTTCTTCTTCTTCTTCTTCTTCATTTGTTTCTTCTTCTTCTTCTTCTGGTTCTTGGCTACTATACAACCATAATTCTTCACAAATCTTCTATAGTACCCTATCAATCCCAAGAAACCCCTCAATTTCTTAATGGTTTTTGGAATAGGCCATTCCATGATAGCCTTAATTTTGTTAGGGTCCACCTTTACTCCTTCATGTGAAACTATGTGTCCCAAATACTCCACCTCCTTAAGACCAAAAGCACACTTGGATGGCTTAGCATAGATTTTATAATCTTCAAGTATTTTCAATGCTTAATCCACATGTTGCAAATGTTCTTCCAAAGTCTTGCTATAAATCAATATATCATCAAAGAATACTAACACAAAATTTCTCAAGAACTTATTAAAAATGGAATTCATCAAACTTTGGAATGTAGATGGTGCATTGGTAAGACCAAATGGAATCGCCAAAAATTCATAATGACCCTCATGAGTCTGAAATTTTGTCTTACAAATATCTTCCTTCTTAATCTGAATTTGGTGATAACTAGATCTAAGATCTAACTTGCTAAAATACATAGCTCCATTGAATTCATCTATCAAATCATCAATGACTAGAATAGGAAACTTATCTTTAATGGTGTACATGTTGAGCACTCTATAATATGGACACATGCACCAAGTATCATCCTTCTTACATTCCTTCACCACAAGTGAGGAGTAAGCACTTTGGCTATGCCTGATAATTCATGCCTCTAGAATTTTCTTATCTTCCCTAGGGGGAGGAAAGGAAGAAACCATGTAAGGTTGTTCAACCACTTTCTCTTTAACTTTGTAAACTTGTTTCATTCTAGGAGGTGTGATAGGATTGTTTTTATTATCTCTTGGTCTTTCATAGGAAGTAGGAAAAAGATCCATCTTAGGTTGTTCTTGGTTGTTTGGAATCTATTTAGGATCAATCATGGTTTCATCAAGGATATTAGGTTTAGTCATAGGTTTATGCATTTTTTTAAGGAAAAATTTTGCTATGAATTTCACCTTGAACTTTTGGTACAATTTGAAAAAGAAGTCTTCTCAAAGTTTGATAGGTTCCATAGGCTCGGGCCAAAAGAAATCTAATAAAAATTTTCCATGGGAAGACAAAGGGTTAAAGCCACTATGATGGATAGTGAAAATTTTATTGTTAAAGTAAAAATTTAACCATTTATGTACAACTAAAGGGACAACATTCATCGAGAAAATCCATGGATAGCCTAGCTTCGCACGAAATTGGTCTGACAATGGGATGATGGAGAATGAGACATCTATTGTTTTTAGTCCTATTTGTAAAGGAAGGGTGATCGATCCCATCGCAGGTAAAGAAATACCATTATGTGTCTTGATCCATGCTTTTGATTTGTCATATATTCCATCATAGAGCTCATGCACATGTAAGAATTCCTCAGTGATCACATTCTCTCCATAGACGCCTGATCTCTCAAGATTCCATTAGTGGGCTTATCATATATTTGGTTGGCTATGTAAAGATGACCATCAGAGGCATGTTTAAGTATATCTTTACAGGAGAAAGAAATGTGAAGAGGCTTTTTGGGTCAGCCCATATGATGTTGAGTTTCAACTAATGCAACCAAACCATCAATAGGATTTTGTTCTTGTTCATCAGTATCCATAGGACTTTGTTGAATTGTATCTATGTTTTCATCATCCATTTCAACATTCATCACATTAGTCTTTGTAGTTTCGATAGCTTTGACAAATGAAATATTATGTTTTGGCATGGTGTTGGTAAATATTTAAAAAATTTGGTTAGGAGGGGCAATGGACCTATTTCCTTGATAATTAACACCTCCAATGGAAAGATGACTAGAATCAATGAGGTCTGACACAAGATGTTTAAGACACTTACAATGTTTCATGTCATGTCCATTTTTTCGGTGATAATGGCAATAAGAATTTGATCAAAAGTTTAGAGGTAAAGGTTCATTAGGATCAAGATTTTTAATGGGAAGCAAAGTAATGATCTTCTATTCTAAGAATTGTGGCATTGTATTATGGAGGGTATCAAGAAGGGGAGTGAATTGTCTTTTCAAGTCCCCATAGCTAAAGGGTATCGTTGCTTTTACAGCAACTACTTGGTTATCAACATGTTGAGTTGTTTGTTGAGGTGGATTTAGTTGAAGCAAACATTTATTATATTTTCTAAAAGGTTGATAATTTTTCTGGTTTGGAGACTCAAACTTCTTAGTTTGGCTAAAAGGGGATTTTGCATCTTGACTACTAACTGAGTTTTGATAATCATGGAGGGTAGTACATAAGTGCATGAAGAAGGAGAATTTAATCATGGTACACCTATCTTGTATCTTACTTTTCAAATTCTCTATGAACATATTTTGAAGGTTATGGTCAGGGACCTTTACGTCAATTTGGGAATAAAGCAATTGATAGCTCGAAATAAATTCTATAATCTTTTCCTTTTCTTTTTACTTACATTTCATCAAATTGACTAAGGTCATCTTAGGAAGAATATGCACTTGGAAATGGTTGATAAATACCTCAACAAGCTCATTAAATGAACGAATTCAGTTGTTCAGTAATGAGAAAAACCATTCTAAGGAAGTATCCTTCAAGGATCTCAAGAAAATCTTAGCCATGAGTTTATCATCAAGAGTAAAGTCACTACAAAAGGTAGAATAAGTGGAAACATGGTTAGAAGGATCTCCTTCCCCCCCTTATTTTTAGAATCTAGGAACCTCTACACCTTGTGGTATCGATGTTCACAATATCTCCAAGGACAATAGGCTACTTTTGACATAATATGTATTTGGACCATTTTGATATTTGTTGATAGTGGAAACTTGCTTTTGAAGGGATGAAATGGTTTGCAAAAGTTGGTTTATGAGATGGAATTATGTATGTGTTCGAAGGACAACTAAATGGAATTCTTATAGGTGTTAAAGTGGTAAGAGATATGATGTGTGATGCTACAAAGGTACTAGACATGCTAGTAGAAATACCTAAGGAATCACATTACTAGTAGGTTGCATTGTTGTTGTGATTTGAGGTTTGGTATAGGTAGGAATAGAGGCAATTGTTGTGGGAGGATGAATTTTAACTCAGCCTTGGCTTGTGATGTTGTTCAAGGGTAAAGGACAACTAGTCAATGAGGTAAGGTTTTTTCCAGAGATCTGAACTATGTTACACACAAGGTCAAGTCATTCCTCACTTTCAAGCATGAGATGAATATTATCTATGGTAGGGATGGCAGTAGTTGAAATGTTCTTAGTAATTTTTTTATTTTGTAGGTTTTCTAAGTCTTCATGAATTTGGATTATGTTTTCTTGTGAAACACAAGCAACTATTGTTTCAACATATGTTGCACTACTTGAAGGCAATGAATTGTTAAGGGTATGGTCCATACCTAGTGAACTGGTGGTAACAATAGCAGTGAAAGAGCTAGACAACCCAAGATCCATGAAAATTTTGCTATCACGAGATGACATGAGTCTTGAACTTCATTTAACTATAGTATTAGAAATAGGAAACCAAGTATAAAAGCTAATGCAAGGGATACTAAATACAAGATAGATGTAAATGCAATGAAATGAATATAACAGAAACTATGTAAACTAAAATAGAAAGTTATCAACAGCAAATAGAAGCTCGGAAGAAGAGTTTAAATTTTTTGAAAATGTAATTTAATATTTTCACTGGGATTAAATCATGCAAAGGGGTGTATGAGTCCTAATGAGAGTTTTCTTCACATTTTTTTAAAAAAATTAAGTGATTTTTATGCTTTTTAGTTTGGATGATCTATAGACTAAATGCAATTTTATATTTTAGATTATTTTCAATGATGAAAGATAAAAAAAAGCAACCTATATGCACTTTCACTAATACAAGATTCAAAATGTAGATTTTAGATGATTTTCAATGATGTGAGATGCAAAAAAGCAACCTATATGGACTTTGACTAATGCAAGATTTAGAAACTTTAGAATGCTAGTTAACTAATGCAAACCCCAATGCAAAGTTAATGAAAGAAAGATATAGGATGATGATGCACTCCAAATAAGAATTAATATGTTCTAAATGCATGTTCACCAAAATAAAATGTAGAAAATTATTTAAGTTCTATGCTTGGGAGATAGAATAACAATCTTCTTCACTTCTCATTCAAGGAAAACCCTAGAGATCGCAATCTTAGGTATGCAAAGGAGAAAGATATATTGCAATAGGGTTGTCCTAGGGTCTAATTACAAACTAAAGATGGGTTCACCACCAAGATAGGGCATGGAAAGACTAATGAAATGCAAGACCTAATGCTTAAACTTACCTAATGAGGAGTTCACCACCAAGCTATGGTTTTCCAAGGGTCTTATCGCCTAAAGAAGGGTCATTCCATGAGTGGTACCTATACATGTCCATACTATCACATTACACAATCGCAATAGAAGGGTCATACTATGTAATCATGTCTTCCTATCATAAATCTATCCATGTATAGTCTCCCCAACTAATGGGTCTCATTTTCCCACTGCGGTATAAGCTGGTATGGTCTCCATAGGTTCTCCTCCTCATCCAGTCAATTAAATCTAAACCTCCAAAAATGCAAATCTTTCTACTGTCATAACCACCTTAGAGGATAGATGAATGCATGAGGGTATTCTAGGGTTGATGTACATGGAAACTTTGTTAGCCTATTCCATGTGATATGCTCTAGGAACCACACCTATAGTTGCGTAAAATTCACCATACTATCAACATCATGGATTGAAAACCACCATAGATCATAGTATAAGTGGGTAAGTATACTATGCCCCTAAGCGTATATAGTCCTCTACCCTACCATTTGTTGAATCATGTGAACTAGTCCTCCCTCTATATGTGCTCCATGGCCATTAGGGATGAGTACTAGTGCCACAATTAACATCATAATCCATACCACAAGTGGTGCTCATGAATAAAGTAGCCATGATAGCTCTATGTGTGGCCCCATGAAGTCATCCAGAATCAGACCTCTAACACAATACTGTATATAATATTTAATCTCATGAAATGATTGATCCCCTTGGAAACAAACTCTCTCCCCTCAAATCAAAGCTTGAAGGATGTGATGGATGTCCTCTAAGGTTATCGTCATCTCACCTATCGAATGATAAAGTGTACATGTATCTACATCCAACCTCTTAGCCAATGTCATCAACACAACATCATGTTACCTCATGGGGGGCATGAGGTATGCCCAATACAAGCTTGTGGTCTATAATAACTATGTATCCTCCTCTAAAAGTGTCAGGTCTAAGTCTTGTAAGCAACAACACTGTCTACCATTGAGACATTGTTGTGACCATGGCTAATATAACGAAAAGGTAAAAATATGTCCTCTAAGCATTGTAAGATCTTAAATTTATACATTAGCAATAAAAAGAAGTGTCATAAAGTTGTTCTAATGCACTTTTCTAGAGGTCCTAAACACTTTATTTCCATTTTGTTACACTTCACTAAGAAACATGACACTTTGTAAAAAATGGGACACTTTGTGACAAAAGGGGACACTTTGCAACAAAAAGAGACACTTTGCAAAAAAGGGGACACTTTGCGAAAAAAGGGGACGCTTTTCAAACTTTTCTAACAAGGTCCTAAATCTACCTATAAATGTGTAAAAACATAAAAAAAATACCTAAGGACAAAGCTAAGGCAGAAAAATCAACTCAGCTGATACTATAGCTCATCGTGGGCTACCTCATCTCGTAGGAAATCCAGTCTCAAGGGCTCATACTCTCATCAGCTTGGAATCTTCAGTCACTCTCTACCAAATTCAAGCTACAAGAAGGTAAACAACAAAATGATTCGAAATAACTTCACTCTTTCACTCTTATATAACTTAAAATTAGGGTTTTACTATATTAGGGTTAAAAGTGATTTATATTCAAACTAGCATAATGGGGGCTAGTGCACTCTATTTTCGATGTTCTTTATTGCATTGGAATCATGATTCTACTCCCATTCTCATCAAACATGTATTTTTATTTGGTATGGTACTTGAAAATACCCTATGATATGACTTACCTTATTTAATGCAGTTAGATTAATACCTTGATTCCACCTTTGTAAAGCAAGCAGAATCAAGGGGGCATACATCTACCCTCAAATTTGATTTTTAGAAGAAGATAGATAAGAGTATTTTCAATTAACTAACGAATTTGTGTTGCAAGATGCGGTTCCTAACATTTTAGTTTTATAGATAGCTATAGTGGGGGCTTCATTCTCCCACATTATGAGTATCCTTTCCTGAAACAAAGATAGTTATTTAGATTCCTTTAGCTCACATATGCACATAGAGTCATATGGGTGCTAAAGTGGGGACTATATGTAATGATGGAAATTGTACTCCATGGATATAGGGAAATTTCTCATTTAATTTGGACCTATTTTAGTATCCTTGCATGAATTACCCATTAAATCATCATTAATAGGCCTCTAAGACCCATTATTTTCGGTCTCAAGGCTTGTTTCAGCTAAAAACCTAACAAAATCATCAAAAACATCAAAAAAACTAACAGCCCACCATGAAAATATAGGGTGGGACTCATATGCCACCTTGGGCATATGAGTCCCCCTAGATGGGACCCATGCACCAAAGGTGGCATATGAGTCCCATTTGGGGCTTTCTTATGATTTGAATGGTAAAATCAATCTTTTAATTCAAAATTTTGGTTGATGTCAGCGTTTGGGATTTGAATAATAATAAATTAGGTGTAAATTCCTATATAAGAAAGCTTCTAAGTCATCATTTCATCTAAGAAAGAAAATTTTCAAGAGCAATTTCAAGATCCAAGCATTTAAGAGTCTTCAAGCATTCTTCTACAAGAGCATTTAAGTTTCAAAAGTAAGTAAACTTGAAGTCTTGGAGTAGCATTAAAGTGTTTTTCTAGATTTTCAATCTCACTTTCATTGAAGCTCTAGCATTTTCAAGGGTTGATCATGGTTTTCTATGGTGAATCATGATGGATTCTAGGTTGGGGAGATGCAACTAGCCATCAAGCCAAGCCTAATGACTTGTTTCCTAAGTGATTCCATCCTCCATTATCACTCTACTTTTAACCTAAGGAAGATACATGCATCATCATGACTTATTAGAGTGATTTTACATCTCTCAAAATGAGTCATTAAATCCAAGCTTCATTCATGCATCTCATTCTTGCAAATTAGAATAGGGTTGCATTGCATTTCAGACTTCCTAATCTTAGAAACACTTAAGGTTAGGGTTTATGTTCACATTTACATTCAAGTTTCATTGCTTCTATCAAGGTTTAAATACCAAACTAGGGGTTTGACCAAGGAAAACCACCCATAAGCGAATCGAGTCTATATTCTCTTTTGTAGGTTTTTTTACAAATTTGGATCCAAAAATTAGTTTGGAAGGAAATAGTAGAGATTTGAGCATAGATCTAAACTTTCAATCCCTGAAAAATAAAAATGGGACTAATATGCTAGTTTAGTGGCATACGAGTCCCACTACAGGCATTTTTTTAGATTTTTGTAGTTCTAGATACCCTCTTTCCAAAAACTAGTTCCTATCTATAAACCCTAATCTAAGACTGATATGCCTAGACTAGCATATGAGTCCCAGTGTGCCAAAAATTTAGGTTTTTTTATGTTTTAGAGCTCATTCCAGGTTCCTTCAGATTTCCAGTTGCATACATCTCATCTCTCAACTTTTTGTTCTAATTTTCCTGCATTCTTAGGTCATTTACTGAAAGATTACATTGTATTAGGTTTAAGTGTTACATTTTGAATTTTATTTATCTTTCCAAGACCTAGCTTGGTGGTGAACCCCTCATTAGTTTACAATCAGACCCTAGGATGGGCCTATTGCAAGATCTCTTTCTCCTTTGCATACTCTAGATTGGGATCTCTAGGGTTTCTCATTAATAAAATGATTGGGAAGTGGGTTTGCTCTATTTCCTGAACCATATGAAAGAAAATTCCCATTTTTAGTTATTACATACCTAAAATCTAGTGAGCTCTCCCAACACCTTGTTGAGTTCTAACTCACTCTCAATTGGACCCTAGTTGACTCAAAGCTCCTCGTATGCAATTTGAAGTTGTGCAAGCTCGACTCTAGTCTGCTCCTCCCTAGTTATAGCTATATCAAAAATCATCATAGTCTCCTTGTATTATATCCTCCATCTTGCTAAGGGCTTGAAAAGGTCAGCATGTCACCCACACTAGGTGGTAGCATGTGCTTCACTCATGTGGCCTAATAAGGGGGGAAGGGAGGGGGCCACCTCTATAGTGACTTGCTAGAAGAGATATCACCATTTTTGCATGCACACAGCAAGATGGTAATCATAAAGAGCATTAGAAAATGACATGATATATATAATTATAAATAACTATAAAACCATAGATCTTTAACACATTATTACCTAGATCTCTATCCTACCAATCAAGATCTCACTGAGGAATAATAGGTCCCTCATGAGCAGGAAACATGGAAGCTCTTACACCATTTCCCTCCCCACGCTCATGAATGGTGATTCTTGTTGTGGCTATTGACCATGCTCAGGTGACTCGTAGGTGAGATGCAAGTCTCCTTGGGGGAATTCATGGCCTAATTTGGCTCATTAGGATCATCACTCATTGATGTTGGATCCTCCTAATCTTCATTGCTCTCCTCCTCTAAATCCTCTACTCTATGATCATCATTTGTATATCCATAAATAGATCTATCCTCTCTCATCTCTATGACCTATCAAAGGTCCAACATAACCTACAAGATGATGTATAGGGAAGACATGTGTAGGCCATGCTTTCACCCACCAACACTCATAGGCTATAATGGTTCCTACATCATCCAAGTCTGATGTTGGGGGCACATCATGGTCCTCATCATTTGAAATGCTAAAGAAAACATCATTAAAAATGGGATGTCAAATGTCTCCTAGTTTGGGGCCACTCTATGCTTCTCTCAAGTATGTAGGTCATGGCCTATGAACTAGTTGAACTTGTCCAAACTATCACATGACTCAATCAAAATAAAAAGGAATAGCTATATAGTTATGTTATCCAAGTAAGAACCTATCATGTTGCATCCTCACTAGCTTTCTTGTGAGATCTAGCCATTGGGATATGGTGTGGTAGGGCCTCCTTACTATCTCATCCTCCTCTAGGTGATGAAATTGAACCCTCCAATATAACAAATCCTCATACTACCAAACTGGTTTAAGTGTGTAGCTTAATGCTTGTGGGTAACCCATGGTTGCTACTATAGGATAGCCTATAGGCCTAGTGTACATGACATGATTGAAGGCCCAAATATGTAAGAGTGTACAATGGACTATGATGTGTAGATCTCGGTATACAAAGCACCCAAGATCATAATAGAAGTGAAGCAACATACTGTGACCCCAGGAATAGATGGTTTGATGTCGCTCCATCTCGCAAATAGTGTGAATGAGGCCCCCATCCAATTTTACTCCTCATCCATCAGGTACAAGATCTAAATCCATAATGACAACCATGATTCATCAAATTAATGGTGACTGCACATATAGAAGCCATTGAAGCTTAATGTAAGCCTCGATGTCTCCTAATTGAATAGGGTGACCTATGCAATACTCAATTTCTTACTACATCTTCCTATCTATGTGATCCTCCCTGATATCGAAAATCTCACCTCATATGGGCAATCTCAAAATATGGTGTATTTCCTCAAGGGTCACCATCATCTCTCCTAAAGGTAGATGGAACGTACATGTGTCTAAACTCCATCTCTCTACTAGTGCCATCAGCATTGCATCATGATACCTCATGGGTGGCATGAAGTAGATCCAAAATAGGCCAATGTCGCATAAAATGTCAACCTCCTCCTTGGAAAGTTGGGTAACCTTCTCCTAGAAAAGGGTGGAGAATCTGCCTCCTAAACATTGGTGAGTTCTTGGCAGAACCTAAAAGAAATGAAAGAAAGCATCAATAAAAATTCTTTAAAATATTCCCCAATCAACTAAAAGTGAAAAAAAGTTTCTCTAGGACACTTGGGCCATTTTGGATAGGGGGTCCTAGACACTTTGGCCATTTTGGGATTCTTGGGCCAAAATTGGAAACTTGGTCCACTTTTGGATGGGGTCCCAAAACCTTCTAAAAATACATTAAAAAAATGCTATAAAATTAAAAACATAAACATAATGTAGGGTATGATGGACTCACTCTGCACATCAGAGCTTGTCATGTGCCACCTCCTCTTGTAGAATGTGTAGTCTAGGGTGTTTGTATGCTCGTCGACTCGACATCTTTACTCACTCTACAATAAGGTAATTTTTCAAATGGTAAATATCAAGTAATGGTCAAAAGCATTATTTTTCACTAACATATCAAGTAAATACTTTTAATAGTACATTTTGTTCAAATCACCATAATGGGGGCTAGTGAACTCCATTTTTGATGTCATTTGTTGTGTTGGATTCACGATTCCATCCTTGATCTTATTAAATGAATATCAATATGTGGTGTTGTACCTCAATACCCTATTGTAAACATTTACATCACCAAGTAAAATAATTTGATGAGGCTAGATATCTACCCTAATTCCACCTCCATAAATCAAGTGGAATCAAGGGGGCCATACATCTACCCTCAAATTTGATTCTCCATATATTTTTGATAATTTTTAACAACTAACAAATCAATTTTGTAGGATGCAGTTCATAACAGTGTGGTGTTGCAAATGACTACATTGGGGGCTTCATTCTACCCATTCACAAATTAAAATACAATATCCATATGAGTATCATTTTACAAAAAATAATTTTTTTTGGTACTTCATCTAGCATATGCATGTATTTTCATATGGCCACTAAAGTGGGGGCTAAATGTACTATAGAAAATTGCACTCCTTACTATTTGATAGTAAATTTCACACTTAATTTGGACCTATTTTAGTGACCTTACATTTATAAATTTTTATTCTTCATAAATAAGCCCCTAAACCCCTTTTATTATGCATCCCCTATTTTTATCATTTTTCGACATTGCAACATGCATTGAATAAATGAATTTAATTAATTAAAAACCTTGAAACACATTGACCTTGGTCTTTTAGGAAATGGCCCATTCACCCTTGGGTGAATGAGTCCCCTTTAAGATCCAAAATAAAAATTTAAATATGTTTTTGGTGGTATTTTAAAGTCCCATATTCAAGTTTTACATGTTGGCTATTAGGATCTAATATTTTGAGAAATTAGAGAAGCCTACAAAACCTAGCCCTTTTCACCATTTCAAACTAAAGTAGCAAGAAGTCGAGTTTGAGAGATCAAGGAGAAAATGAGAAGTTTTGGAGAATATTGAAGAAATAAAATTTTAATTCTTGGAGTGGCATTTTGTTTTATTTATAGGGCTTCAAGATCATTTTTTCAAATATTTGATCAAGCATTATTCATTATTGGAGGTTGATGCCTAGTGTGGATCATAACGGATTCTAGGTTTGGGAGATGCATTTAGTCATCTTCCCTAACCTAATGACTTATTTCCTTTAAGTCATATCATCTTCTATCTTCATTCTACTAGCTACCTAAAGCAAGGTATTATCATATTTCAAATTTTATCAGGGAGTATTGACTTCTTCCCAATTGAATCTTTATCATTTGTCATTATCATATAGGAATCCTAATCTAACACACTTGAATAGGGTTTCTTTGCATATTATCTCTTAACAACCTTACATGTGCTTAAGGTTAGGGATTGCACATGCTATTATTTAGTAGGTTTACATCATATCATCAAGGTTTAATTACCAAACTTGGGGTTTGATCGATGTAAACCCCTATACACCCAAAATGACATTTTCTTTTACAGAGTTTCTGTAGGTCAAAATCCAAGAGCGAGGGTTAATAAGTACAAGAAGAAAGTGTAAACAAAAATATACAAACCCATATTTTGAAGTATCAAAAATAACTAATAAGACACATTCTCCCTAGGGTGAATGTGTCCTACTTCAAGCTGTAAAACATAGTTTTTAGACTAGGTACACACTATTTTACCATCCTTAAATCTACTGAAAAGTTGTTTTTTTTTTGTGTTATCTTTTAAATCTACATTTCAATTTTTACATCATACAATTGAGTGCATTAAGTATTTAATTTTTATCTCCCCAAACTACATTTTAGTCATATTTGTCATTTTATGTCAAAGGAAATAGTAAATCATCTAATAGGGTTGACTCACCCAAAGCTTGAAATTCAATCCTACCTTTGGGAGATCTCTTTTCCTAATAAAAATAATGAAAGCATGTGTGCATCCCATACCCTTTTAATCATTTTTTTTTTACCATCACCTTACCTTTCTCTACATTTCACTATATGTATGCTCACACATGCATGAGTACACACATATGGAGGCTCATGAAAGAGACAAGTGAGAAAGGTAGGGTGAATACCTTCTGATATGTGTATAAGGGTATGTGCAGGATCATGATGGGTATGTGTAGGGTATGTGGCTGATGACTTTTTTTTAACCCAAAATTGATGAAACGAAAAGGGTTTTTACAGGAGATTCTCATCTTTCCACCAATATAAATTATGCTTTACTTTGAATCTAATAAATAATTATTATTAATTTTCTATTTGAATTATGACTAAAGTACTGATTGATAGGCTGATTGAAAAACTTCTATAGCTTTCAAATGGTATCACATTTTTTGAATCTGAAACATGCATCACATTCTATACTTCATATACTATAGGATTAAAAAAAGAAAAATTCAATTTCATGAAATTTTGACCAAGTTAAGGTGGTCAGACATACAAGTTTTTATATTTTTTAAATTTTGTAATAAAAATTCAAAATTAATTATTTACTTGGAAAAAAATTACAAAAAATATGCATCACATCGAGATATGAGTCCTCTACTTATATTTAAAATATTGTAAAAAAATATTATCAATTTATTGTGGTTAGGGTGGTCGATAGACACTTACTTATTTTTTCCCTAAAATTTAAGTACTACTGCATTGAAATTTCAAATTTTTACCAAATAGATTTTTTCTTTTAAATAAGCCTAGTATTTTAGAAACTACATTCAATTTTATATAGATTCTATTCTTACATATTTTTGAAATAATATAGATAACTTATTCAAATTTTTACGTCAAGTTTCCTTAGTCTGATTTTTCTAAATTTTTTGCCACTTAAGGGCCTATTTTTTCCATGATGATCCTACACATACCCATAAGGTAGGTTGGCTACCATATGACATGTATAGTGGGTAGTATGTCTACTTTATTAACTTTTTAAGAGGTAGGGTGACTTCACATGTGTGAGTTTGGTGGATGTGGTTAGTAAGATAGCATGGTAAAGCTTTCCCCCAAGTGTAGAGTGAAAGAGGATGGGTATTACACCTGATGTTCACAATCCTTGCCAAAGGTTCCATGAAAAGTAGTTTTACCATTGGATGTAGATTATTTCTCTTTACTTATTTTACGTTTTGGAAAAAAATCCATTTTTTTTCTTTTTTGGGTTGTTGGAGTGGTATAGATAAAGAGGTATGAGGATAAATGAATTTGGAATATGGTAGATGTGTGATAGATGAAGGAAGGATTAAAGAATATAATTGAATGGATTTTATCTATTTAATAAGTGTTATAATGGACCAAGGAAAATTTGAGGTATGCTCATAAATGTTGGATGAAAAGGATGGTGAGATGGAAAGATAAAGATCTATGCAAAGGCTTGAATTAAAGGAGCATAATAGGGGATTAATGTTGGATAGTTATTGAGGTGTTGGAGGAATTAATTATAAATTGATGGGGATGTTGGAAATATGAACATGACGAGGGAGCAAACCCGAGACACAGAAATAATGCACACAACTAGCAAACTTTCTTATTATTCAATAATGAAAAATCTTACATGCAGAGGATCACAAATCCTCGAGCTCTGTGATACATGCAAATTACAAACTTACAGAAAATTACCCAGATCCCCTTTCACAGCATGCGAACTTCTTTCCCCAAAAAGTTTCCCCAAAAATCAGAAACAAGCCCCTAAATAGGCCTATTTCCGTTTGGAACCAAAAACAACCTTCGAGATAAGATTTTTGACGGTTTGGCGCCAAAATTACAATTTGAAATTCAAGTTAAATTCACAGTTGAAAATTAGCACATTTCTAAAACATGCACCAACTTCCGGCAGCCATAACTTTTAATCCGACCGTCGGATCTTCAATGATAATACCTTTTCGGAAAGGTCTCGAAAAGACGATTTTCCGCAAAGTAGGCCTTCGGCGGACTACTTTGGCGTTTTCGCAAATTTTCAGGCCCATCCGGGATCATTTGGTGCCTCAAACTGAGCTCGGAAGGTTTTTCAGGTCAAAAAGCAGAAATTGGAACTTGAATAACTTTCAAGTCATGAATGATCTTGACTTGATTCTTTCACCAGACTGTGTATTTTTCCATCCTGAACCTTCCCATAAATTTCTGTCTTCCGACTCTCAAATGCAAACCTCGATGCAAAAT
>VDFB02271358.1:601852074-601904715 GCA_007258455.2 Sequoia sempervirens
TGAAGAGGAAATGGCACAACAGCTGAAGGACATTGGGGCAGAGGCAGAAGGGTCACCCCATGATGAAGAAGGGTAGCCACCAGAAGAACAGCAACAAAAGGATGCAATTGAGGTTGAAACCCATGTTGTCAAAAGCCCCAAGGCTGAGGGTACTAAGGAAAAGAAAGAAGAAGAAATAGCAAGAGAAGAAAGTCCCATCTAGCAACCATCCCCCGGGCTACCTATCAAATGCCTCGTGTTTGTCCATGACTCCGATGAAGAGGAGGAGGATGCTGCCAAAGAGAAAGGAGAATCCCCAAAAAAAAAGGGAGCGAAAATCTTGGCATTGACTGAGAAGGGCGAAGGTGACCATGATTCACCCAAAGGGAAATCTATTGTGCCCGAGTGGTTGGAGAAGTAGCTCGGAAGAAAAACCCCCGTGCTGAAGGACCCAAGGGCGAGGTTGGAGGCCATCTTGGCTCGAGCCCAAATCACAATGAAGAAGGAGAAGAATCCCAAGGTCTGATCCAAGGTAACAATGGATGCTTCCGGGTCTCGAGTAGCCCAAATAGCAATGCCTACGATTGGCCAAACTGGGGTAAGTTACAACATCTCCTCCATCGACTTGGGAACCACCACCAGAGAGCAGAAAGTCGGGCACCTTGAGGAGTTAGTGGCTACAGTGGTGCATCTAATAAAATAGGATAAGATCTCGAAGGATGAGCTCAAGGCGCAGGTCGCAGCATTAACAGATTACATACAACAGTGGTCTTTAGTAGATGACCTACCTACCACATCCACGGCCGCACCTTAGCTGCTTTCCAAAGAGTAGATCGATAAGATGGAAAGAAGAAAGAACTTGGAGAAGAATACCACGAGAGGATTGATTTCCGATGGAGTCTCATACATGAAACATGAAAATTTTTCAGGCTATGTGAACAGCCAACAAGTTCTTAGACGTCTTGGGAGTCTACGGAGAGGCACAAGGAAGCTGCAATGTGATTTTCCCGCGACCCTCACGACTCCACGACTTTTCAAAAGGATGAGGCTATCCTACAATTACCCAAGGATCGAGGCTATCCTTTAGTTGCCTGAAGCCATGTGGGAGAAGAAGCTTGTGTTTAAGAAAGAAGATCACTGGCTGATGGATGTGTTGTGTCGAGACTTTGACAACCGAAAGGAGAGGCTGGAACAAATCATGAGCAAGGTAGATCTGGACATTGAATGGATCAAAGAAATTAGGGCAGAATTTGCTCGATACCTTAAGCTGATGACAGACTACGACATGCCCACTGTACAAATGGATCCGGAAAAGATAAAACCCTACTTCCAAGAGAAGATGAAGGACGGGATGGCTGGTGAAATCACAACAGAATTCCTGAGTTTTGTTGCCCACGCCTTCGATCAATCGGAGTTGTTCAGAGACCAAGGCTCAAAGTATGATGAGGATTGGAAAAGGTTGGAGGATAATGCAAAGGAATGGAGATACCAGGCGCTGCGATATGAAATCATCGAAATAGACAAGCTCCAGGCAGTTATCCTCAAGTTCATAGAATACACAGCTTCCAAGGGGCAGGAGGACAGCCCTGTCAAAGATGAAGAGCTCCCTGAAGAGTAGCTATAGTGAAAACAACAATTGGCTAAAGGACAAAAGAGCTACAGTGTCGTCAACAAGAGGACGAAATAGGGAAGAGACAAAATGTAATTTTAAATTGTGATATATTGGGGGGTAGGTGAAACCCTATTTTGTAATGAATCTTGGCCACACAATAAGAATTAATCTTGGCCATTCATTGAATCTTTTGGGCACTATAAATAGGGCTCTCCTCTCATTTGCAAAGGGAGAGTTGAGTTGTTGTAAAGACATGCTGCAAAAATTTATAAGGAAAAGGCATTGACTTGGTGTATTTTCTTAGTTTCTCCCATGTTACTTGATTCAATCTCCAATGTTAGATGTTTAACTTAGGTTTCACTGCTATTTTAGTTAACTGTTCTCTTGCTTTGGATAGATTTTAGGAATGTTGTTCTGTGATTATGAAAATTCCTGCCATGTTGATGACTTCTTTGTCCATACTTTTTGCTGTTTGTTGATGGTAGATAGCTGTGCAAAGTTAGCCTGGACTTGAATTCAAAGCTGCTCCAAAACATTTATCTTTGATTCATGCATGTACATGGTGAATGAAGGACAAAGTATCTGCAGACCTTAGAAGATAGCACAATTTCCATGATACTGTGAAATCTCTGGTTAAGTGGGATATTGTTTTGAGAAATTGTCCATTGCAGGAACTCCATTGTCACTATTCATAGTTAGTTGCAGACTTAGGAACTTTCCCTCTTTCTTGCCTTCTTTTCTTTTTTTTTTATAACTGATCTATGCTAAGGTTCATTGCACATTGTAAAGCCAAATCCAACAACAAAATGGAGTCCAAGACTGCTGTTTGAACCTACAGCCAATGCATAACAACTTTCCATCTTAAGAACTCATTTCAAGATCCAACTTCCATGCTTTGTAACCCATCCGTAAGACCACCTTGTGATTCCAGCAAATCACATCAAACAACTAAGATATTCCAAGCACTGTCAAGACCTGACATTAGAGACCTTGGGATAGTGTTCTACAATCCGATTGTGGAATATTGTCTTTCAAGAGAGGTAGTGCACCTACATGCACTTTTGTGTTGAAAAGTGCATAAAAACACATCAACAAAGCTCAAAGTGAACAAGTTCAGCTTCATGCTAAAATTGAAAATATGAAAAGAGAGCTTAATCATGTTTGATCCTGAACTTCTGATGATCTTCAGGAATCCCAAGTGGAAGGAGAAGAGTCAAAATAAGAGATCAGAAGGTTGAGCTAAGAATTGACAAATTCTCTTAGAGAGAGAAGTCAAATGGAGGAAAGCATAAGACCAAGAGAGGATTAGTTTAACTAGGAGCTAGCTACTGCACAAGGATCTGGAACCCTCTCGATAATGAAGAAGCTAGTAACCAAGCATTGAGAGTGGATTACAATTCATGTTACCATTTTTGGACCTGCTTTACAATTCTTAAGAGATGTTTAGGAATTGAAGGGTAAGGTTGGCTTGATGGTCAATCACTTCATGCAAAAATGCTCACCTCAAGTGGTGAAATCACATAGCTTCACTTCCAGGTTATGCATAGCCATTGATAAGACCCTAAAAATTGTGGGGATTCTTGATCAGCAAGTCGCCTCTATCAAAGCTAATGAGATCATCAACTATCACAATGTTCCCGAAAAATGTTAAGAGTGTCAAACAAAACTAAACAAGTCTGTGATTGAGATCAAGAAGGACTACAACATCCTAGTTAACTTTAGGCTTCCTCCTCTTCTTTCAGCAAATGAAGATGTGTTGATGGCTAAGCAGGTCATATGCAAATCGACAAAAGATCCATACCTCTACGAAACTCCTAGGTTCAAGTACAATGCCCATGGATGATGATATTAAGCATAAGATTTATCCTATTTCTAGAGTCTATTATCACCTTTGAGGTGTTTCTTCTAGATGGGGATTTGTCTCTTTTAGAGAGGGTTTTGAGCTAGAGAAAGCATATCTGTAGATTCATACTCTCATCCTACCAACTAATGCAAACTAGGAGGCCCAGCATTCTGCTTTCCTCAAACTCGAAGAATTACCAAAGGCCTATGTTCCTGCCTCCACAAGCAAAGACCCCCTATGAGTTACCAGAACTGTGAAGCAGTTTTTCCTTGATTTTTTTAATTTTAGGCTTGTTTAATTTTTTTAGTTTTGGATGTTCCCACGATCAAGAAGAGTTATTGGAAAGGTGTGAAATGCACCACATGGTGGTTGGGAAGCTTTAATTTTTCACCTTCCTTTTGAGAGAGATTCAAGACACGCATTGGCTCATCAATGATTTTCTAGGGAGCTATATTCATGAGCTCAAAATTTTCCACCTGTTTGACATGTCATCTCTTCACTACGGGAAAATTGTGCTTCTTATGAAGTGATATATTTTGGAGTTTGTTGGAGCTTATTGGCCTTTTTCTTTCCTTGGTTTCTAGGATGGAAGCTTTGATTCGGTGCCTTTGGGTGTTGTGATTGGTCAACTAGAACTTTTTTCCAGGCTGTGTTTCTAGGATTTGATCATTTACAAACCTCTATCTTTGCTAAATATTTGAAAATCATTAATGTGGCCACTAAGAATTGATGAGAAAATATTTTTTTGACCTAACTAAGGATCTATGATCAGATCATGTGCTATCAAAATCCAACATCTGGTAGTAATTACTATTATGTTGTGGCAGTGTTTTCTTCTTTCTGCAACTATAAAAGAGATGTGACAATTGAAAGTGTTGGATTCCTAGTTTTAGTTTCCTTTGTCAAGGAAAAGTTTCTTTAGTTTTCTTAGGATATATAATTATTTTCAAAAGTAAAGTTGTAGATCTACTTTTCTCTCACATGTTATATCTTTTAAGGCTTAAACTATTATCAGATTATCATTCGACCTCTATTTTAAAGTTCATTTGATATTTAAGGCACAAACTATTGAGAAGAAATTGTTGAGACTATGCATGCATGGAATTTATCAAGCTTTCTTTCTTTATGTTTTCATTCTCAATGAAACATTGTGTCTTGCAAGTTGAATTTGAATAGTTTAAGTAGTTGATTTCCATGTTGTATGCTCGTATGGTAGAATAATAACTTGTGAAAACTAGATTATGTCATTCTACTTCTCTATTTTTCTGAAAGGTTGTTATATTATATTATGTTATATTAGGAGGAAGATTTATTGCAATTTATGAATGTTTTTCCTATTACCCTTAGAAATATTTATGTTTGATCAAACCTTAATGAACACTACCTGTGGTAAGATTTGAAAGTCTACACTTTTCTTGTTGTTAGCCTTTGCTATTCGTTATCTTTCCCACAATGAAGGGTTGTGGCATTCTATGTCTAATTATATCTATCATAGAAATGGTTGAGTTTTGAAATTTTGTAAAAGCATTAGCGCACCACCATTTTTATGTTTTAATTTACATTTCCTTCTACCCTTTTCTCCAAACCCCAAAGAAGATTTAGCTTTCTATAAAAACCTTAGAAATATTCAGTGAGATGCAAATTGGTCCCCCACTCAATGAATTTCCCATAAGACTTTTAGAGAGGTGTAAGCTTTGATGATCAACAAGAAGATTATCAAGCATTTTAGAGCAGCATTCAAGTGTCAATCATCATGTCAAAGATTTCATTCATCATTTTTTTTATTGTGCTAACAATTTTGATGTAGGGTTTATGATTCAAGCAAGTGTTCAAGCAAGAACAACTCCATTCAAGCAAGAGTCGAGAACCACATCCATTGTAGCCATTTCAAGCATAGTTTTAGCTCCCTATTGTTAGGTTTTGGTGAGTTACAACATTGTTATTTGTTCATTCATAATTCCCCTTTCATATTTTCTTTCATTTCAAGTTTTAATTACCAACAAGGGGTTTGACCAAGGAAAACCCCTATTCACTAACCCTATAATATTTTTCCCTCTCCTTTGAATGTGATTTTCAGATTTACGTTGCATATTTCATAAGGAACAAGATTGGAGAAATGTTTTCAATTGATCAAAATGGCTAAAGTTGTCATCAAGCCTTGGAGAGACTTGGAGAAGACCTATAGGTGGCAATTTATAGTTTTGGATCTAGAAACCAATCAAGAAGAGTAGAGAAGACAGAGAGTAACATAATCCAATTCAAAATTTCTAGAAAAGAAGAAGTGGACTAATTCGGCCCTATTGGTGAATGAGTCCCACTGTACAAGCCTAAAAGATATTTTTACAAATCTAGATACCCTTTTGGTAGAAACTTGTTCCTACACATTTTCCTAGAAACTAGACTGATTCACCTAGCTTGGCGAATGTGTCCCATTCAACCTTGACATAAGATTTTTTAGTGATCCAGACCTCCATTTTTCCTTCTTCAGTTTCCTAGGTGCACACTTTCAATTTTAAATTTTTCTATGTTATTTGACTTGCATTTTTAGGTCATTCATTTCAAGTTTGCATTCAATTAGGGTTTTGCATTGCACATTACATTTCATTAGATATTTTCCAAGTGTCAACTTGGTGGTGAACCCCTCATTAGATCACATTCAATCCCTAGGAAAACCCTATTGCAAGGTCTCCTTCTCTTCTGCATTGAGATCTCTAGGGTTACCATTGAATAGAATCTTTGAAAGTGGGTGAGAATACATCATTCACTCATTCCCCCATTTTCATAGGTTCCACCTACATCACAATTGTTAACTCAAAAATAAACATGTTTCATGATGACTTTGACATGATGCTTGATACTTGAACTATTCTCTAAAACACTTGATAATCATCCCTTGAAGACTTTTGAATTCTCTTGTGAATTCCAATTTGCTGTAAGGATCACTTGATTACTTGGTACGATAAAAATGAGTGAACTAACCTTGTATTTATACTTATTTGTGCCAAATTTCTTGAAATTACAACACTACAAGATGACATCAGATCTAGGAGGATAAAATACTTCCAAGAATTTGAATTAAATTTAAAATTGGGCCACACGAGACTCATACGCCAAAAGTGGTGTATGAGAACCATTAGGCATTAATTATGGCACACAATTTCAAAATTGCTTAGATTCTAATAAAATCAATACCACGGCCCAAAAACCTAGGTGGGACCCATATGCATAAGGTGGTGTATGAATCCTAGATCACTAAATCTTTGCTACACAATGGGTATGTGCAGGATCATCATGGAAAAAATAGGCCCTTAAGTGATAAGAAATTCAGAAAAACTAGAGTTAGGCAACTTGATGTAAAAATTTGAATATGTTATCTATATTATTTCAAAAATATGTAACAATAGAATCTGTAGCAAACTGAATGTAGTTTCTAAACTACTAGGTTTATTTTTTTTAAATTCTATTTGGTGAAAATTTGAAATTTCAATGCAGTAGTACTTAAATTTTAAGGAAAAAATATGTAGGTGTCTCTCTGACCATCATAACCACAATAAAATGATAATATTTTTTTATAAGATTTTAGATATAAGTAGAGGGCTCATGTCCAGATGTGATGCATATTTTTTGTATTTTTTTTCCAAGTAAATAATTAATTATGAATTTTTTATTACAACTTTAGAAAAATATAAAAAATTGTATGTCTGACCACCTTAACTTGGTCAAAACTTCATGAAATTCAATTTTTCTTTTTTTAATCCTATAGTATGCAAAGTATAGAATGTGACACATGTTTTGGATTCAAAAAATGTGATACCATTTGAAAGTTATAGATGCTTTTCAATCTGCCTCTCGATCAAGACTTTAGTCCTAATTCAAATAGAAAATGAATAATAATTATTTATTAAATTCAAAGTAAAGCATAATTTATATTGGTGGAAAGCTAAAAATATCCTTAAAAACCCTTTTCATTTCATCAATTTTAGGTAAAAAAAAGTCGTTAGCCAAATACCCTACAAATACCCATAATATTACCACTTTTTGGCCCATCATGATCTTGCACATACCCCAACCTCAGAAACCCCTAGATTATGATTTGATGTTGGTTTATGTTAGGATTATCCTCAGAAAGATGCATTAAATGAGGCTTGAGGATGTAAACTAAGGCCTATTAAAGCATTTAAAAAAGCCTAATTATTCAATATAACCCTAAAAAAGTGTGAAAGTATGTTCCAACACTTTACAACACTCTAAATAAGGTACAATTAGGTTCATTTAGTTCGCAAGGGGCCAAGACCTAATGTGAGTATGTTAAACACATTACAACACTAATTCATGGCATCGCTAAGCTCAATTTTATAAGGAGGGCCCAAACAATTGTAAAAATGTCACAGATGATACTTTTTGACACTACATTTAGCCCCCACCTTAGTGATTAGATGAACTTTCCTCAAATTCACACTAAAGTAGACAAGATCACATCAAATAGAGGGGTTCAATCATGTGGAGTGCCATTCAAATATCTAAATATCCTCTTAACAGTAGCAACATGTGTTTCTTTAGGGTCTTCTTGAAATCTAGCCATAAGATAAACTGCATGCATGATATCTAGTCTAGTAGAAGTTAAATACAATAGTCCTTCAATCATAGATTTTTACTTGCTTTGATCAACCTTAGGTGAATCATCATCTTTTCTCAATTTGCAGCTAGTCGCCATAGGAGTGCATACCGGTTTGGAACCATCCATTCCAAACTTCTTCAACATCTCTTTTAAATATTTTGACTATGAAATAAAAATCCCTTTTTTTGTTTGATTGATTTGAAACCCAAGAAAGAAATTCATCTCACCAAACATAGACATCTCAAATTCTTTTTTCATTTCTTCAGCAAAAATTTTGCACATTGTTTCATTTCCTCCAAAGATAATATCATCAACATATAAAACTACTATTAAGATCTTTTCATTGTCAATTTTGAAATACAAATTACTATCTTTCTTACCTTTGTTAAAACCTTGTTGAATCAAATATTTGTCCAACCTTGCATACCAAGATCTAGGAGCTTGCTTTAATCCATATAAAGCCTTCTTCAATCTACAGACCATATTTAGTTGATTTGACAACTAAAATCCTTCCAGTTGTTCCATGTACACTTCTTCCAATTCACCATTCAAAAATGCAAACTTTACAACCATTTGATAAACTTTAAAATCTTTGTGTGTAGAAAATTCCAAAAACATCATGATAGCTTCTATCCTAGCCATCAGAGTAAAATTATTGTGAAAATATATACCTTCTACTTGTGAGTAGCCTTTACACACAAGTCTTACTTTATTTATGTTCACTTCTCCATTCAAATTCAACTTGTTTCTAAATTTTGATCCATTTATGTTTTTGTCTGCCAATCTAGGGACTAATTCCTAGGTTTGATTCTTCTCAATCTAAACAATTTCTTCTTCCATAACTTTCATCGAATGCTCATATTTACATGCTTCACTTATTTTCTTAGGTCCAACTTCAAAAAGTAAACATGGATTTATTTCACTAGTAGCAACATCTTTGCTTCTTATCAATAATCCTTTCCTCTTCTCTCCAATGATTTGATCTTCTGAATGATTCTTTTGCACATATTTAGGTGTCTTTGGGGACACCACTAAAACTTCTTCATTCTGCTTTTCCTATTCTTCCACAACTTCTTCAACCTCTATACAATTAGGTTCATCTAATACATATCAATCAACTTCAATTGAATTCTTCAATGCTTCATCCACCTTAACATTTGTGCTCTCTATGATCTTTCTTAGCCTTTTATTGAAACATCTGTAAGCTTTGCTTCTAGTAGAGTATCCTAGGAAGATGCTTTTATCACATCTAGAATCAAATTTCCTTAAATTTTCTTCATCCCTTCTAGTATAAAATTTGCTTCCAAATACCTTAAACTACTTGACAGTAGGAATTCTTACACACCAGAGCTCATAGGGGGTCTTAGAACCGTTATCTTTTTCTTGAACTCAATTGAACACATAAACAACAGTATGAATAGCTTCTCTCCAGTAAAATTTTGGTAGACCTGCCTCTGTAATCATTGATCTAGAAGCCTCCTAAATCATCTTGTTCTTTCTTTCAACAACTCCATTCTAATAAGGAGTTCTAGGAGCAAACAATTGCCTCTTTAATCCATGAACTTCACAAAACATGTTAAACTCATTCGAGGTAAATTCTCCACCTCTATCATACCTCAAAAAAACAATTCTCAAATTTTCTTCATTCTTAACCATAGCCTTAAATTCCTTGAATCTATCTAATGCATAAGATTTCTCTTTGAGAAAAGTAACCAATGTATATCTAGAGTAATCATCAATCAGAACCATAACCCAAATACTCATAGAAAAGGAAAAATGACACAAAGAGAGTGAAAACAAAGAAAAATCTTTCAGTTCAACATGGAAGAGACATGAAGGTCTATACACTTTGCATCATCCCAAAAAGGAAAACACAAGACAAAGAAAAGATAAAGGAAATTTTTTTGGGTCAACATGAAAGAGACATGAATTTCTTGATGCCTTGTGTCATCCCCAAAAGGAAAAACACAAGACAAAGAAAATATAAAGGAAAATATTTTGGGTCAACATCAAAGAGACACGAATGCCTCCATGCCTTATGTCATCCCCAAAATGAAAAACAAAAGATAAAATATTTAGGGCATAGAGAAGAATGTAGTTACATGTAGAGGAATGCTACAAAGAGAGAGAGAGAGATACATCAAACAGAACATGAGGGATCACATTATGCACATGCTATCACACAAAAGAAAAAGAAACAATGAAAAAGACTAGTAAGGCACCTACTATTCAACCTATTAGTAGGTCATCCACATCCCAATCATGTTCCTTGTATACCAAAGGTAGAAAACTAGCCAAAGGGAAAATAGCAAGTGCCAAACTAGGGTCATTGCCAAGTTCAACACTCTTCCTAGGATAATTTTCATTTAAGTTCATGGAAGAGTAAAACAATGTGTTCAATTTATTATGCACCTCTTTGTCAATTTTAACGAGCTCATCATTATCATCCAACTTAATCACAATAGGAGTTTCAGTGATAATGTCTAAAGAAGGGTTTAGCTCTTGTTGTAGTATAATATCTTTTTTGTTTCATTGAAGGGGGAGGCTCATCATGCATTGCTCTAGTCAATTTTTGATCTTGATTTTATTTTTTTATTTCTTCATTTAACTTTCAAGCAAGGGCACAATTTCTATGCCTACACTCTCTAGCACCTCTATTTCTTTTAGTTTAGTTTTCAAGTTGCATTTGTGTAGGAGTGGGATGATCAACCATAGGTTTCTTATCTTCCCTAGGGGGAGGAAAGGAAGAAACCATGGAAGGTTGTTCAACCACTTTCTCTTTAACTTTGTAAACTTATTTTATTCTAGGAGACCTATGATAGGATTGTTTTTATTATCTCTTGGTCTTTCATAGGAAGTAGGAAAAGGATCCATCTTAGGTTGTTCTTGGTTGTTTGGAATATATTTAGGCTCAATCATGGTTTCATCAAGGATAGTAGGTTCGGTCATAGGTTTAGGCATGTTTTTGAGGAGAAATTTTTCTATGCATTTCACCTTGAACTTTTGGTAGGATTTGAAAAAGAAGTCTTCTCAAAGTTTGATAGGTTCCATAGGCTTGGGCCAAAAGAAATCTAATGAAAAGTTTCCACATGGGAAGACAAAGGGTTAAAGCCACTATGATGGATAGTGAAAATTTTATTGTTAAAGTAAATTTAACATTTATGTACTGAAGGGACAATCATGAAGTGAAGCCATGGATAGGCTAGTTTCACACAAAATTAGTCCACTAATGGGATGATGATGAATGAGATATCTAATGTTTTTAGTCCTATTTGTAAAGGAAGGGTGATCGATCCCATCGCAGGTAAAGAAATACCATTATGTGTCTTGATCCATGCTTTTGATTTGTCATATATTCCATCATAGAGCTCATGCACATGTAAGAATTCCTCAGTGATCACATTCTCTCCATAGACGCCTGATCTCTCAAGATTCCATTAGTGGGCTTATCATATATTTGGTTGGCTATGTAAAGATGACCATCAGAGGCATGTTTAAGTATATCTTTACAGGAGAAAGAAATGTGAAGAGGCTTTTTGGGTCAGCCCATATGATGTTGAGTTTCAACTAATGCAACCAAACCATCAATAGGATTTTGTTCTTGTTCATCAGTATCCATAGGACTTTGTTGAATTGTATCTATGTTTTCATCATCCATTTCAACATTCATCACATTAGTCTTTGTAGTTTCGATAGCTTTGACAAATGAAATATTATGTTTTGGCATGGTGTTGGTAAATATTTAAAAAATTTGGTTAGGAGGGGCAATGGACCTATTTCCTTGATAATTAACACCTCCAATGGAAAGATGACTAGAATCAATGAGGTCTGACACAAGATGTTTAAGACACTTACAATGTTTCATGTCATGTCCATTTTTTCGGTGATAATGGCAATAAGAATTTGATCAAAAGTTTAGAGGTAAAGGTTCATTAGGATCAAGATTTTTAATGGGAAGCAAAGTAATGATCTTCTATTCTAAGAATTGTGGCATTGTATTATGGAGGGTATCAAGAAGGGGAGTGAATTGTCTTTT
Organism: Sequoia sempervirens; assembly: GCA_007258455.2. NCBI lineage: Eukaryota > Viridiplantae > Streptophyta > Pinopsida > Cupressales > Cupressaceae > Sequoia > Sequoia sempervirens. The sequence continues at coordinate 601,864,163 of VDFB02271358.1, forward strand.
CAAGTCCCCATAGCTAAAGGGTATCGTTGCTTTTACAGCAACTACTTGGTTATCAACATGTTGAGTTGTTTGTTGAGGTGGATTTAGTTGAAGCAAACATTTATTATATTTTCTAAAAGGTTGATAATTTTTCTGGTTTGGAGACTCAAACTTCTTAGTTTGGCTAAAAGGGGATTTTGCATCTTGACTACTAACTGAGTTTTGATAATCATGGAGGGTAGTACATAAGTGCATGAAGAAGGAGAATTTAATCATGGTACACCTATCTTGTATCTTACTTTTCAAATTCTCTATGAACATATTTTGAAGGTTATGGTCAGGGACCTTTACGTCAATTTGGGAATAAAGCAATTGATAGCTCGAAATAAATTCTATAATCTTTTCCTTTTCTTTTTACTTACATTTCATCAAATTGACTAAGGTCATCTTAGGAAGAATATGCACTTGGAAATGGTTGATAAATACCTCAACAAGCTCATTAAATGAACGAATTCAGTTGTTCAGTAATGAGAAAAACCATTCTAAGGAAGTATCCTTCAAGGATCTCAAGAAAATCTTAGCCATGAGTTTATCATCAAGAGTAAAGTCACTACAAAAGGTAGAATAAGTGGAAACATGGTTAGAAGGATCTCCTTCCCCCCCTTATTTTTAGAATCTAGGAACCTCTACACCTTGTGGTATCGATGTTCACAATATCTCCAAGGACAATAGGCTACTTTTGACATAATATGTATTTGGACCATTTTGATATTTGTTGATAGTGGAAACTTGCTTTTGAAGGGATGAAATGGTTTGCAAAAGTTGGTTTATGAGATGGAATTATGTATGTGTTCGAAGGACAACTAAATGGAATTCTTATAGGTGTTAAAGTGGTAAGAGATATGATGTGTGATGCTACAAAGGTACTAGACATGCTAGTAGAAATACCTAAGGAATCACATTACTAGTAGGTTGCATTGTTGTTGTGATTTGAGGTTTGGTATAGGTAGGAATAGAGGCAATTGTTGTGGGAGGATGAATTTTAACTCAGCCTTGGCTTGTGATGTTGTTCAAGGGTAAAGGACAACTAGTCAATGAGGTAAGGTTTTTTCCAGAGATCTGAACTATGTTACACACAAGGTCAAGTCATTCCTCACTTTCAAGCATGAGATGAATATTATCTATGGTAGGGATGGCAGTAGTTGAAATGTTCTTAGTAATTTTTTTATTTTGTAGGTTTTCTAAGTCTTCATGAATTTGGATTATGTTTTCTTGTGAAACACAAGCAACTATTGTTTCAACATATGTTGCACTACTTGAAGGCAATGAATTGTTAAGGGTATGGTCCATACCTAGTGAACTGGTGGTAACAATAGCAGTGAAAGAGCTAGACAACCCAAGATCCATGAAAATTTTGCTATCACGAGATGACATGAGTCTTGAACTTCATTTAACTATAGTATTAGAAATAGGAAACCAAGTATAAAAGCTAATGCAAGGGATACTAAATACAAGATAGATGTAAATGCAATGAAATGAATATAACAGAAACTATGTAAACTAAAATAGAAAGTTATCAACAGCAAATAGAAGCTCGGAAGAAGAGTTTAAATTTTTTGAAAATGTAATTTAATATTTTCACTGGGATTAAATCATGCAAAGGGGTGTATGAGTCCTAATGAGAGTTTTCTTCACATTTTTTTAAAAAAATTAAGTGATTTTTATGCTTTTTAGTTTGGATGATCTATAGACTAAATGCAATTTTATATTTTAGATTATTTTCAATGATGAAAGATAAAAAAAAGCAACCTATATGCACTTTCACTAATACAAGATTCAAAATGTAGATTTTAGATGATTTTCAATGATGTGAGATGCAAAAAAGCAACCTATATGGACTTTGACTAATGCAAGATTTAGAAACTTTAGAATGCTAGTTAACTAATGCAAACCCCAATGCAAAGTTAATGAAAGAAAGATATAGGATGATGATGCACTCCAAATAAGAATTAATATGTTCTAAATGCATGTTCACCAAAATAAAATGTAGAAAATTATTTAAGTTCTATGCTTGGGAGATAGAATAACAATCTTCTTCACTTCTCATTCAAGGAAAACCCTAGAGATCGCAATCTTAGGTATGCAAAGGAGAAAGATATATTGCAATAGGGTTGTCCTAGGGTCTAATTACAAACTAAAGATGGGTTCACCACCAAGATAGGGCATGGAAAGACTAATGAAATGCAAGACCTAATGCTTAAACTTACCTAATGAGGAGTTCACCACCAAGCTATGGTTTTCCAAGGGTCTTATCGCCTAAAGAAGGGTCATTCCATGAGTGGTACCTATACATGTCCATACTATCACATTACACAATCGCAATAGAAGGGTCATACTATGTAATCATGTCTTCCTATCATAAATCTATCCATGTATAGTCTCCCCAACTAATGGGTCTCATTTTCCCACTGCGGTATAAGCTGGTATGGTCTCCATAGGTTCTCCTCCTCATCCAGTCAATTAAATCTAAACCTCCAAAAATGCAAATCTTTCTACTGTCATAACCACCTTAGAGGATAGATGAATGCATGAGGGTATTCTAGGGTTGATGTACATGGAAACTTTGTTAGCCTATTCCATGTGATATGCTCTAGGAACCACACCTATAGTTGCGTAAAATTCACCATACTATCAACATCATGGATTGAAAACCACCATAGATCATAGTATAAGTGGGTAAGTATACTATGCCCCTAAGCGTATATAGTCCTCTACCCTACCATTTGTTGAATCATGTGAACTAGTCCTCCCTCTATATGTGCTCCATGGCCATTAGGGATGAGTACTAGTGCCACAATTAACATCATAATCCATACCACAAGTGGTGCTCATGAATAAAGTAGCCATGATAGCTCTATGTGTGGCCCCATGAAGTCATCCAGAATCAGACCTCTAACACAATACTGTATATAATATTTAATCTCATGAAATGATTGATCCCCTTGGAAACAAACTCTCTCCCCTCAAATCAAAGCTTGAAGGATGTGATGGATGTCCTCTAAGGTTATCGTCATCTCACCTATCGAATGATAAAGTGTACATGTATCTACATCCAACCTCTTAGCCAATGTCATCAACACAACATCATGTTACCTCATGGGGGGCATGAGGTATGCCCAATACAAGCTTGTGGTCTATAATAACTATGTATCCTCCTCTAAAAGTGTCAGGTCTAAGTCTTGTAAGCAACAACACTGTCTACCATTGAGACATTGTTGTGACCATGGCTAATATAACGAAAAGGTAAAAATATGTCCTCTAAGCATTGTAAGATCTTAAATTTATACATTAGCAATAAAAAGAAGTGTCATAAAGTTGTTCTAATGCACTTTTCTAGAGGTCCTAAACACTTTATTTCCATTTTGTTACACTTCACTAAGAAACATGACACTTTGTAAAAAATGGGACACTTTGTGACAAAAGGGGACACTTTGCAACAAAAAGAGACACTTTGCAAAAAAGGGGACACTTTGCGAAAAAAGGGGACGCTTTTCAAACTTTTCTAACAAGGTCCTAAATCTACCTATAAATGTGTAAAAACATAAAAAAAATACCTAAGGACAAAGCTAAGGCAGAAAAATCAACTCAGCTGATACTATAGCTCATCGTGGGCTACCTCATCTCGTAGGAAATCCAGTCTCAAGGGCTCATACTCTCATCAGCTTGGAATCTTCAGTCACTCTCTACCAAATTCAAGCTACAAGAAGGTAAACAACAAAATGATTCGAAATAACTTCACTCTTTCACTCTTATATAACTTAAAATTAGGGTTTTACTATATTAGGGTTAAAAGTGATTTATATTCAAACTAGCATAATGGGGGCTAGTGCACTCTATTTTCGATGTTCTTTATTGCATTGGAATCATGATTCTACTCCCATTCTCATCAAACATGTATTTTTATTTGGTATGGTACTTGAAAATACCCTATGATATGACTTACCTTATTTAATGCAGTTAGATTAATACCTTGATTCCACCTTTGTAAAGCAAGCAGAATCAAGGGGGCATACATCTACCCTCAAATTTGATTTTTAGAAGAAGATAGATAAGAGTATTTTCAATTAACTAACGAATTTGTGTTGCAAGATGCGGTTCCTAACATTTTAGTTTTATAGATAGCTATAGTGGGGGCTTCATTCTCCCACATTATGAGTATCCTTTCCTGAAACAAAGATAGTTATTTAGATTCCTTTAGCTCACATATGCACATAGAGTCATATGGGTGCTAAAGTGGGGACTATATGTAATGATGGAAATTGTACTCCATGGATATAGGGAAATTTCTCATTTAATTTGGACCTATTTTAGTATCCTTGCATGAATTACCCATTAAATCATCATTAATAGGCCTCTAAGACCCATTATTTTCGGTCTCAAGGCTTGTTTCAGCTAAAAACCTAACAAAATCATCAAAAACATCAAAAAAACTAACAGCCCACCATGAAAATATAGGGTGGGACTCATATGCCACCTTGGGCATATGAGTCCCCCTAGATGGGACCCATGCACCAAAGGTGGCATATGAGTCCCATTTGGGGCTTTCTTATGATTTGAATGGTAAAATCAATCTTTTAATTCAAAATTTTGGTTGATGTCAGCGTTTGGGATTTGAATAATAATAAATTAGGTGTAAATTCCTATATAAGAAAGCTTCTAAGTCATCATTTCATCTAAGAAAGAAAATTTTCAAGAGCAATTTCAAGATCCAAGCATTTAAGAGTCTTCAAGCATTCTTCTACAAGAGCATTTAAGTTTCAAAAGTAAGTAAACTTGAAGTCTTGGAGTAGCATTAAAGTGTTTTTCTAGATTTTCAATCTCACTTTCATTGAAGCTCTAGCATTTTCAAGGGTTGATCATGGTTTTCTATGGTGAATCATGATGGATTCTAGGTTGGGGAGATGCAACTAGCCATCAAGCCAAGCCTAATGACTTGTTTCCTAAGTGATTCCATCCTCCATTATCACTCTACTTTTAACCTAAGGAAGATACATGCATCATCATGACTTATTAGAGTGATTTTACATCTCTCAAAATGAGTCATTAAATCCAAGCTTCATTCATGCATCTCATTCTTGCAAATTAGAATAGGGTTGCATTGCATTTCAGACTTCCTAATCTTAGAAACACTTAAGGTTAGGGTTTATGTTCACATTTACATTCAAGTTTCATTGCTTCTATCAAGGTTTAAATACCAAACTAGGGGTTTGACCAAGGAAAACCACCCATAAGCGAATCGAGTCTATATTCTCTTTTGTAGGTTTTTTTACAAATTTGGATCCAAAAATTAGTTTGGAAGGAAATAGTAGAGATTTGAGCATAGATCTAAACTTTCAATCCCTGAAAAATAAAAATGGGACTAATATGCTAGTTTAGTGGCATACGAGTCCCACTACAGGCATTTTTTTAGATTTTTGTAGTTCTAGATACCCTCTTTCCAAAAACTAGTTCCTATCTATAAACCCTAATCTAAGACTGATATGCCTAGACTAGCATATGAGTCCCAGTGTGCCAAAAATTTAGGTTTTTTTATGTTTTAGAGCTCATTCCAGGTTCCTTCAGATTTCCAGTTGCATACATCTCATCTCTCAACTTTTTGTTCTAATTTTCCTGCATTCTTAGGTCATTTACTGAAAGATTACATTGTATTAGGTTTAAGTGTTACATTTTGAATTTTATTTATCTTTCCAAGACCTAGCTTGGTGGTGAACCCCTCATTAGTTTACAATCAGACCCTAGGATGGGCCTATTGCAAGATCTCTTTCTCCTTTGCATACTCTAGATTGGGATCTCTAGGGTTTCTCATTAATAAAATGATTGGGAAGTGGGTTTGCTCTATTTCCTGAACCATATGAAAGAAAATTCCCATTTTTAGTTATTACATACCTAAAATCTAGTGAGCTCTCCCAACACCTTGTTGAGTTCTAACTCACTCTCAATTGGACCCTAGTTGACTCAAAGCTCCTCGTATGCAATTTGAAGTTGTGCAAGCTCGACTCTAGTCTGCTCCTCCCTAGTTATAGCTATATCAAAAATCATCATAGTCTCCTTGTATTATATCCTCCATCTTGCTAAGGGCTTGAAAAGGTCAGCATGTCACCCACACTAGGTGGTAGCATGTGCTTCACTCATGTGGCCTAATAAGGGGGGAAGGGAGGGGGCCACCTCTATAGTGACTTGCTAGAAGAGATATCACCATTTTTGCATGCACACAGCAAGATGGTAATCATAAAGAGCATTAGAAAATGACATGATATATATAATTATAAATAACTATAAAACCATAGATCTTTAACACATTATTACCTAGATCTCTATCCTACCAATCAAGATCTCACTGAGGAATAATAGGTCCCTCATGAGCAGGAAACATGGAAGCTCTTACACCATTTCCCTCCCCACGCTCATGAATGGTGATTCTTGTTGTGGCTATTGACCATGCTCAGGTGACTCGTAGGTGAGATGCAAGTCTCCTTGGGGGAATTCATGGCCTAATTTGGCTCATTAGGATCATCACTCATTGATGTTGGATCCTCCTAATCTTCATTGCTCTCCTCCTCTAAATCCTCTACTCTATGATCATCATTTGTATATCCATAAATAGATCTATCCTCTCTCATCTCTATGACCTATCAAAGGTCCAACATAACCTACAAGATGATGTATAGGGAAGACATGTGTAGGCCATGCTTTCACCCACCAACACTCATAGGCTATAATGGTTCCTACATCATCCAAGTCTGATGTTGGGGGCACATCATGGTCCTCATCATTTGAAATGCTAAAGAAAACATCATTAAAAATGGGATGTCAAATGTCTCCTAGTTTGGGGCCACTCTATGCTTCTCTCAAGTATGTAGGTCATGGCCTATGAACTAGTTGAACTTGTCCAAACTATCACATGACTCAATCAAAATAAAAAGGAATAGCTATATAGTTATGTTATCCAAGTAAGAACCTATCATGTTGCATCCTCACTAGCTTTCTTGTGAGATCTAGCCATTGGGATATGGTGTGGTAGGGCCTCCTTACTATCTCATCCTCCTCTAGGTGATGAAATTGAACCCTCCAATATAACAAATCCTCATACTACCAAACTGGTTTAAGTGTGTAGCTTAATGCTTGTGGGTAACCCATGGTTGCTACTATAGGATAGCCTATAGGCCTAGTGTACATGACATGATTGAAGGCCCAAATATGTAAGAGTGTACAATGGACTATGATGTGTAGATCTCGGTATACAAAGCACCCAAGATCATAATAGAAGTGAAGCAACATACTGTGACCCCAGGAATAGATGGTTTGATGTCGCTCCATCTCGCAAATAGTGTGAATGAGGCCCCCATCCAATTTTACTCCTCATCCATCAGGTACAAGATCTAAATCCATAATGACAACCATGATTCATCAAATTAATGGTGACTGCACATATAGAAGCCATTGAAGCTTAATGTAAGCCTCGATGTCTCCTAATTGAATAGGGTGACCTATGCAATACTCAATTTCTTACTACATCTTCCTATCTATGTGATCCTCCCTGATATCGAAAATCTCACCTCATATGGGCAATCTCAAAATATGGTGTATTTCCTCAAGGGTCACCATCATCTCTCCTAAAGGTAGATGGAACGTACATGTGTCTAAACTCCATCTCTCTACTAGTGCCATCAGCATTGCATCATGATACCTCATGGGTGGCATGAAGTAGATCCAAAATAGGCCAATGTCGCATAAAATGTCAACCTCCTCCTTGGAAAGTTGGGTAACCTTCTCCTAGAAAAGGGTGGAGAATCTGCCTCCTAAACATTGGTGAGTTCTTGGCAGAACCTAAAAGAAATGAAAGAAAGCATCAATAAAAATTCTTTAAAATATTCCCCAATCAACTAAAAGTGAAAAAAAGTTTCTCTAGGACACTTGGGCCATTTTGGATAGGGGGTCCTAGACACTTTGGCCATTTTGGGATTCTTGGGCCAAAATTGGAAACTTGGTCCACTTTTGGATGGGGTCCCAAAACCTTCTAAAAATACATTAAAAAAATGCTATAAAATTAAAAACATAAACATAATGTAGGGTATGATGGACTCACTCTGCACATCAGAGCTTGTCATGTGCCACCTCCTCTTGTAGAATGTGTAGTCTAGGGTGTTTGTATGCTCGTCGACTCGACATCTTTACTCACTCTACAATAAGGTAATTTTTCAAATGGTAAATATCAAGTAATGGTCAAAAGCATTATTTTTCACTAACATATCAAGTAAATACTTTTAATAGTACATTTTGTTCAAATCACCATAATGGGGGCTAGTGAACTCCATTTTTGATGTCATTTGTTGTGTTGGATTCACGATTCCATCCTTGATCTTATTAAATGAATATCAATATGTGGTGTTGTACCTCAATACCCTATTGTAAACATTTACATCACCAAGTAAAATAATTTGATGAGGCTAGATATCTACCCTAATTCCACCTCCATAAATCAAGTGGAATCAAGGGGGCCATACATCTACCCTCAAATTTGATTCTCCATATATTTTTGATAATTTTTAACAACTAACAAATCAATTTTGTAGGATGCAGTTCATAACAGTGTGGTGTTGCAAATGACTACATTGGGGGCTTCATTCTACCCATTCACAAATTAAAATACAATATCCATATGAGTATCATTTTACAAAAAATAATTTTTTTTGGTACTTCATCTAGCATATGCATGTATTTTCATATGGCCACTAAAGTGGGGGCTAAATGTACTATAGAAAATTGCACTCCTTACTATTTGATAGTAAATTTCACACTTAATTTGGACCTATTTTAGTGACCTTACATTTATAAATTTTTATTCTTCATAAATAAGCCCCTAAACCCCTTTTATTATGCATCCCCTATTTTTATCATTTTTCGACATTGCAACATGCATTGAATAAATGAATTTAATTAATTAAAAACCTTGAAACACATTGACCTTGGTCTTTTAGGAAATGGCCCATTCACCCTTGGGTGAATGAGTCCCCTTTAAGATCCAAAATAAAAATTTAAATATGTTTTTGGTGGTATTTTAAAGTCCCATATTCAAGTTTTACATGTTGGCTATTAGGATCTAATATTTTGAGAAATTAGAGAAGCCTACAAAACCTAGCCCTTTTCACCATTTCAAACTAAAGTAGCAAGAAGTCGAGTTTGAGAGATCAAGGAGAAAATGAGAAGTTTTGGAGAATATTGAAGAAATAAAATTTTAATTCTTGGAGTGGCATTTTGTTTTATTTATAGGGCTTCAAGATCATTTTTTCAAATATTTGATCAAGCATTATTCATTATTGGAGGTTGATGCCTAGTGTGGATCATAACGGATTCTAGGTTTGGGAGATGCATTTAGTCATCTTCCCTAACCTAATGACTTATTTCCTTTAAGTCATATCATCTTCTATCTTCATTCTACTAGCTACCTAAAGCAAGGTATTATCATATTTCAAATTTTATCAGGGAGTATTGACTTCTTCCCAATTGAATCTTTATCATTTGTCATTATCATATAGGAATCCTAATCTAACACACTTGAATAGGGTTTCTTTGCATATTATCTCTTAACAACCTTACATGTGCTTAAGGTTAGGGATTGCACATGCTATTATTTAGTAGGTTTACATCATATCATCAAGGTTTAATTACCAAACTTGGGGTTTGATCGATGTAAACCCCTATACACCCAAAATGACATTTTCTTTTACAGAGTTTCTGTAGGTCAAAATCCAAGAGCGAGGGTTAATAAGTACAAGAAGAAAGTGTAAACAAAAATATACAAACCCATATTTTGAAGTATCAAAAATAACTAATAAGACACATTCTCCCTAGGGTGAATGTGTCCTACTTCAAGCTGTAAAACATAGTTTTTAGACTAGGTACACACTATTTTACCATCCTTAAATCTACTGAAAAGTTGTTTTTTTTTTGTGTTATCTTTTAAATCTACATTTCAATTTTTACATCATACAATTGAGTGCATTAAGTATTTAATTTTTATCTCCCCAAACTACATTTTAGTCATATTTGTCATTTTATGTCAAAGGAAATAGTAAATCATCTAATAGGGTTGACTCACCCAAAGCTTGAAATTCAATCCTACCTTTGGGAGATCTCTTTTCCTAATAAAAATAATGAAAGCATGTGTGCATCCCATACCCTTTTAATCATTTTTTTTTTACCATCACCTTACCTTTCTCTACATTTCACTATATGTATGCTCACACATGCATGAGTACACACATATGGAGGCTCATGAAAGAGACAAGTGAGAAAGGTAGGGTGAATACCTTCTGATATGTGTATAAGGGTATGTGCAGGATCATGATGGGTATGTGTAGGGTATGTGGCTGATGACTTTTTTTTAACCCAAAATTGATGAAACGAAAAGGGTTTTTACAGGAGATTCTCATCTTTCCACCAATATAAATTATGCTTTACTTTGAATCTAATAAATAATTATTATTAATTTTCTATTTGAATTATGACTAAAGTACTGATTGATAGGCTGATTGAAAAACATCTATTGCTTTCAAATGGTATCACATTTTGAATCTGAAACATGCATCACATTCTATACTTCGTATACTATAGGATTAAAAAAGAAAAATTCAATTTCATGAAATTTTGACCAAGTTAAGGTGGTCGACATACAAGTTTTTATATTTTTTAAATTTTGTAATAAAAATTCAAAATTAATTATTTACTTGGAAAAATTACAATATGCATCACATTGATATATAAGTCCTCTACTTATATCTAAAATATTATAAAAATATTATCAATTTATTGTGGTTAGGGTGGTCATTTTTCCCTGAAATTTAAGTACTATTGCATTGAAATTTCAAATTTTCACCAAATAGATTTTTTTTTCTTTTTAAATAAGCCTAGTATTTTAGAAACTACATTCAATTTTATATAGATTCTATTCTTACATATTTTTGAAATAATATAGATAACTTATTCAAATTTTTACGTCAAGTTTCCTTAGTCTGATTTTTCTAAATTTTTTGCCACTTAAGGGCCTATTTTTTCCATGATGATCCTACACATACCCATAAGGTAGGTTGGCTACCATATGACATGTATAGTGGGTAGTATGTCTACTTTATTAACTTTTTAAGAGGTAGGGTGACTTCACATGTGTGAGTTTGGTGGATGTGGTTAGTAAGATAGCATGGTAAAGCTTTCCCCCAAGTGTAGAGTGAAAGAGGATGGGTATTACACCTGATGTTCACAATCCTTGCCAAAGGTTCCATGAAAAGTAGTTTTACCATTGGATGTAGATTATTTCTCTTTACTTATTTTACGTTTTGGAAAAAAATCCATTTTTTTTCTTTTTTGGGTTGTTGGAGTGGTATAGATAAAGAGGTATGAGGATAAATGAATTTGGAATATGGTAGATGTGTGATAGATGAAGGAAGGATTAAAGAATATAATTGAATGGATTTTATCTATTTAATAAGTGTTATAATGGACCAAGGAAAATTTGAGGTATGCTCATAAATGTTGGATGAAAAGGATGGTGAGATGGAAAGATAAAGATCTATGCAAAGGCTTGAATTAAAGGAGCATAATAGGGGATTAATGTTGGATAGTTATTGAGGTGTTGGAGGAATTAATTATAAATTGATGGGGATGTTGGAAATATGAACATTATCACACAACTTGATGTGTGGTAGAGTTGTGAAGGAGAAATTATTTTCTAATTTTGTGATGTAGAGGGAAGAGTGAAGGTAGATTTTGGGACATATGGGCCCAAAATTGGTGGAGGAGATGATGGAAGACTTAGGCTACCAAATTTTTGGACACAAGAGACAAAAGTAGATTTGGAATGTGGCAGGTTCTTAGATGGGAGATTGAAGGACTTAGAGGTGGAGGAAGCTTTTAGAGGAGTTAATATCATTTCCAATGGATATTTTTCATTGGAATTCATTTCTTAATTTATTTTCTTGGGAATCTACATGGTTTTTATTTTTTATGTTTGTTTCATGAGCCTTTGTGACCCTTTGGATTATTTTTTCTTAGAATTTGATTTAGCATTTATTTTTTATGGGACATGGTTATCCTTTTGATTTTTTTTTGTTTTTAGCTTGATGAATTTGAGGCTTTCCATCAAAATTGATTCAAATAGAAATGGTATCGGTGCATTAGGATGTATAAATTGAGGATCCTTAGTGGGATCATGGAGGTAACCTGGGTTTTAGAGGAATTCAAATATGTGTGCCTTTGTTTACCTTGATTAGGGATTTGAAGTGATGGAGTGGTGGACTTAGGAGTTATTGAAATAAAGGTGATCAATGTGATGAATGGAGGGATGTAAGGATCCAATATGGATGTAAAGGATGAATCTTTTTTTTTTTTTTTGCGACATAAGGGACCAAAATGGATGTTGATGAGGAAGGAATGGGTTTTTATACATAAGGGCCAAAATGGATTTGGGGGATTCGAAATGCAACTTTTTTATATGATGGGATGTGTGATTTGGGAGGGAATAAAAGAGTATCAAAATCATGAGCATGAGCATGGTGTCAAAGGCCATGTGAACATAGATTTTCATTGATTTGGATGTGTTACAATATGCCTTGTTCATCAAGGCCTAACCCTTTACCTTGATAGTGCATTTTTTGATCAATTATGTTACCATTGGGATAATTTTTGTTTTGGAAGAGTGAAACAACTCTATTTTGAGTGGGATATGAGGTGGAAGGGATTATATGTTCATGAAGGAAACCAAATTGGATTAAGGTTAAGGAACCAATTTGATAGTGTAATATAGGGGGATTCACTACTCACGAGTTCTCTTCATTCAGAGAGCTTCATGAGGAGAACTTCCCTATACTACCTCAATGGAATAGCAGCAGAATTTTTGGATTCCAAGAGAGCAGGTCACAAATATTTTCTAGGAAAACTGACAAGGTCTTGGCCAAAGGATGTTAGCAGAGAAAACAGACTACAGTGTGGTGTGTTTCCCTCCCAAAGGCACACTTGTATCTCATAGGGACCAAAGAATGAGATTCTTAGAAAATGGAAAAAGGAATGCTACTATTCGATTGCTGAGAACTTATAGAATATAGGGAAATAACAAAGAGTGATAGAACTGAAATAAAGAAGTATAGATGACAAAAAAAATGAGAAGAAAGGAAATTCTTATAACCGTGTGAATGATGGAGCTTCTAGCTCATGGGTGTCTTCAACACCTACACACAAGAGGGAGATAAAAATTGTTTGGTGGCTGAATAGGGGCCTACCTCAGTCAAACCCTGTTTTGGTGTTCCCACCTCCACGGACAGCCAGATGGATGGAGAGAAAAGTAGAAATAAAGTAAAGAGCACTAAAGCACTACAAAACAGTGTTATGCTACTCAACCAAGTAATAGAGGAGAGGAGTGAAAGCTTACCACCTCCACCAAGAGCACTCAAGGCTACTTGGGGGAGAAAATGAGAGGAACTCAAGCCTCTGCTGCAATGGCTTTTGTTCCACACTTTCTCTACTAAAGTGGTGGAGTGTTGATGTTGTTGTTGTGAAGTGTAAAGTGTTTGGAGATTGAAGAGATGGTGAAGAAGCTACTTAGAGCTTGGGAAGAGCTTGTGAAGCTTGTGAATGAAGTGGAGAAGCTCTTAGAGAGATGTGAAGAGATGGGTAGAAGATGGTAGAAGATAGAATGCTAGTTCAAGGGGTGAATTTGAAGAAGAGATGAAAATAAATAGACATATTTGGGTCGGTTGACCAAGGAGGGCGTTACAAGTCGACCAACAATGGGAAGTATAATGCTTCTGCAGACTCCAAATGCAGGAATCTGTCAAGGACATAAGCATGTCACACAAACGTCTATGTGTCATGTGGGTGTTCCCAAAATAAAATCCTCACTGATGCTCAAAATAGGCGCCAAGTGTGATGCAAGCAATGGGATTAGGTGGAATTACGCCTCTGAACTTGGTTTTCTAAAGTGGATAAAGGAAAAAAGGGGATTTTCACATGGGGTGCAAATTCTCTCTTATACAGATAGGTGTGGGGTTCATGAGTGTGTTGGATGGGGAAGATGGTACCTTGTAGAGGATTATGATCATGAGAGGGAATTAAGAGGGATATTTGGATCTTGCGATGGAAGAAGATCATAATATGGAGAGGATGAGATACTTTGATTTTGAGATGGAAGGGGATCATGGGATGGAGTGGAAAAAATGATTTAATATTGAAATAAAATGGAATGCAATGCATATTCCCCAATCTTATCCCTAATGAATCAATAAATGGGTTATCCAAATCAATTCCAATATAATTATGAGCATAAGTGCTTACCTTTATTTCAAGATTGTGATGCAGATGACATAAAGGTTTACCAAGAACTTATATCATTTAATGTAGGATATTTGGTCCATAGAATTCCATAAGAAGCTAAAGAAGGTTAAACTATATAGGAATCTTATATGTGAGCTCTTCCAATAGGTCAAAACCCACATGTCATGTTTTAATGAATAACCTACCTTGATTGTGAAAATATGGACCACTCTTAACAACTAATCATGATCAACCATTCTAGAGGGAACCATCAAAAGGTACCCATTTATTATAGGAATTATTTATATATCACCATTGTGTTCATAGGTCCAATGAGCCCATTCACCAAAAAAATATGAATACCCATATGCTTATAAATCAAGGCATGCTCAAGTCAGGGAGCCTAGCTCGACTGGGTAAAGCATCCTAGTGTAGGCAAGAGGTCATGAGGTCTAGTCCCCTCTATCCCCATGGTACTGGAGGGTGTGTCGTACCAGTGTCACCGGTCACATGAAAAGGATTTACTAGGCATATTGTAGTTTATAGGGGGGCTACCCGATTCCTGCAGTCTAAAAAAATAATTAAAAATTGAGTCATGCTCAAAAAAATAGAGAATGACATTAGCCATTTTCACTTTAGTTAGTGCATGCATCAAAAAATGGATAGTAGTATTATTTCCTAAAGATGATGGTTCATCTAAACAAAGAACATATTTATAAGAGAAGGATGGAAGGTCTCTAGGACCCCTTACAATTACCATAAGTAATGGGAGAAATTAAACCAATGGAGAATATGAAAATTCAAGAAAAAATACTAAAAGAAAAGAAAAAACTCTAGAAAATACTAGCATAATAATCTCCACGTTGTCATCAATTTCTCATGCTACAAGAAACATTATTATTCTCTCATCCAATCCCAAGCTTATGTTGTTATATTCTTCTCTTTAAAAACATTTGAACATAATCCTAAAATGATGTGGTATTTATAGTAATTGTTATGCATTCTTATAGGTTTACAAGAATATACTCCTACATGATTAGGTTTCATTTAATTTTAATATATTTTTTGCTCCTTCATAAAACTCCTTATATCCTAGATGTATACAACAAATATTCAAGGAGCATACCTTGTCATTAACCTTTTTATGTTTAGATCTACAAACAATTACTAGTATTTAAATATATCCATATTTTCTCTTATATGAAACACACAAAGGAAGAACCAATTTTATTATATCCTTAGAGGGTCCATTATCTTATATGGAGTCCATGGTGACATCCATTGACATTTGAATACTTACTTTACATGCATATTTGTGAGTGTTATATACTTTTAGATGCTCAATTGTTCTAGGACTCATAGAAAATTATGAAATGTGTTGCTATATCCTTATATTTAAAGGCATTGAATGTGTTCATTCTAAAAAATATTAGAATCAACCAAGCATTTTACATTTAAACACCCAATTGCTACACTAAAACAAATATAGTTCCTCATAATCATTTCTAGAAATATATGCATGATTAAAGATTGATGTTTTCAATTATTCATACACGTTTCAAAGATGGGCTATGAGAACATGTCCCTTTACGAGATGTCAACAACCTAACAAAAATATTTATAAATATTGTCAATCCATAGATATTAGGAACCATAAAGAAAAATGAGATAGAAGAAAAATATTTTGTAGATACATGTTCATAGATGGAAAACAAACTCACAGCAACAAAATATTCTGAATTTGAGATGATTGAGCTAGTCTGTTACGCATTATTCTACACTTTTTTTTACATTCTTCAATTATCAAATTATATACACTTATTTTGAATCGCAACCCTCATAATTCACCAAATAATCACCCGTGTAGAATTCTAAAATTTCGGCGCGTTATTGAAGAACTCTGCAACTTTAGAATTCTTGGTCTTTTAAATATGTTATAAAGGGGAAAAAAATCATGGACTACAGTTAAATATTATAGTTTAATAAATAAAAATTAATTTCACTAAGGAATTATATGCACCAAGAACTTTTTATCGAAGATTATTCAATCCGAAAGAATTCTCCGCACACAAAATGAACATGCATTCATTATCGCACATTGACCATTGCATATGAATTCCCACTCAATCCATATCCCTCTGCTTTAGGTTAAAAGTTGTTTCAGGCGCCTGGAGTTTCTACTCTATCTATTGCCACCAGATTCAGATTGTTTAGAATCTGCGCGCATTATGGCAAAAAACAGGATTAAAACTGCGCAAGCCGCAAGTGGCAACGAAAAAAACGTTCAGAGTCATGTATAATGGCTCCACATTTTCCATCCACTGACCCTCACAAATTTGAAATAGTCCATAGAGTTTTTGGAACCAATCATGTACTGAGAATGCTTCATGTAATTCATCCATACACCATGTCAGTTTTGTTTACTGTTGATGTCTTTCAATCACGCAGTTAACTCATGTTGTTGTTATGTTGAGTTGGTTTAGGGTTTAGAAGAATCTGAAAGGGCGGCAGCAGTAAATAGTATGGTGTATGAAGCAAACGCCAGATTGGAAGACCCCGTGCATGGATCTGCAAGTGCACTTTATCAACTTCAGAAGCAAATCGGTGTACTGGAAATACAGTTGGCAATCACGCAGGCAGAGTTGCGAGAATGAGCCGGAAGCGAGATGAGCTGTCAACAATCGTCACCGGTGGAACTCGTGTTTTGAATCCAACGCAAGAAAACGTTGATTTGTTATTAGAAGATATCGATGACTTATGGGAGCCTTCGTGGAACTGGAAAGTATAAATTTAACTCTACTGTTCTGTGGTTTCTTTTTGTTTAACTTGTATTACAATTAAATAACTCAAATCCAACTTAAATGGGTATTGCAAGTAGTTTCTAACATTTCATCTGAATGTTTTCAGTATATTTGAAACATATTTTTCGTGAGACATGAATATTTTATTTTCATTTTGTCATGTGTCTATGTTAAGAAAATAATGTACTTATATCAAAATATCAAAATATATTATTTTAAGCTATACAATCATGACCATTCTAAGCTCTAAAAAAAATTCTGAATTGTTCTTAATGTAGATATGGTAATGTACATAAATGTCAAAATTTGGGATTTGATTGACTCTTAAAAAACTTTTCTTGTGGGTATGAATATATCTTTGAATACCATGTTATTGGTGTCTACTAAAGACAATGCAATATCTTTAATCTACATATATTGTGTTATAAAAAGGTATTTAAAAACCTCCAAATTATGACACATATACATCCTCACCAATAAAATATATTCAAGAAAGCATATTTTATATGAAAAACTAGTCTAGTAGTATCCATTGATGTAATAAGTGTAAATATTTTAGTGTAATTAACTACTTCTTGTTGAGTGTACCCTTTGGCTATCAATATTACCTTATTCTTATGAATGCCTCCATCGTATTGGTCTTTAGTTATGTAAACCCACTAGTCTAATAGTATCCATTGATTCGATAAGTGTAAATATTTTAGTGTAATTAACACCTTCTTGTTGAGTGTACCCTTTGGCTATCAATCTTACCTTATGCTTATCAATGCCTTCATCATATTTGTCTTTATTAAGTAAACCCACTAGTCTAATAGTATTAATCAATACAATAAGTGTAAATATTTTAGTGTAATTAACGTCTTCTTCTTGAGTGTACCCTTTGGCTATCAATGATACCTTATTCTTATTAATTCCAAAGCCAAAACTAGTCTAACAATATTGTTTGATGGAATAAGTGTCAATATTTTAATGTAATTATCACCTTGTTGAGTGTATCCTTTGGCTATTAGTATTACCTTATACTTATCAATGCTTTCATCATATTTATATTTAGTTATGTACATCATTATATATCTACTTCCTTACAAGAGGTAGTCCAATGAAATCTCATTTCATAATCCTTGAACAATTTTTTTTCTCACTATTTATTGCTTCAAACTACTCCTTTTTCTCTTGAAATTATATTCAAAGTTCTATGGCTCATTATTTTTTATAATCTGAGTGGTCAGAGCATAATTCACTTTGTTTGTAATCTCATTGTCATTTTTCTCAAAATATGAGTCTAATAATAGAGTTTATGGGTGATACTTTTCTAATTTTTTATTGATATTTATGATACTTGCTTTACCCTTCAATAGAGAATTCAAGTTGTTTTTTTTTTCTTATTGAGCTTTCCAATCACCATTTGTTTTTGCATTATTTCTATTTTTCTTCTTCATTAAATACCACATCTCTAATTATTACAATTTCATTTCCTACTAGATCATACAATCTATATATTTTATTTTATTATACCCATAAAGCTATTCTTTAGTCCTTTATCATCTAACTTCAACCATTTTTTCCTTTGGTATGTGTTCATATGAGGCACGCCCAAATATCATCAGATGAATAAAATTTGGATTAATTCAAAACCATGCATGTTTAAAATTCATCTCTTTAACTAATATTTCTAGAATTCTATTTAGAAGATATACTATCATACATAATACTTACTATATCATAATCCTTCCAATTTAATCAATGATCCTTATTTTTCTTTCAGTAATTCCATTTTTATTTTTTTTGGAGTGTAGCAAGTAGTGAACTATCTTTTGATTCTATGATCTCTATATAAATTTAGAAACTTATTTGATTTATACTAAACTCTATTATCTAATTTATCACTTTGATGTAGTTACCACTATTTTATACCAACCTCTTTTATTCCACAAAATTTTTAAATACGTGATTCTATAGTGAAGGAGCACACTTATTCTTTTCTTGAGTAATCATTATTGAAGGGTGTACAAAATTATTAGCATAGTTCAAAGAAGGTATTCTTATAGGATCACATCAATACATATAAATTATATAAATATGTTGTTTTTGATAAAAGGAGTTACAAAGGGAAGGGACGAAGTTTACACAAAGAAAATATAGAGAGAAAAAAAAAATTAACACAAAAAGCTACCCAAAAAGATTCAACAACATTCGCAAAAAACCAAAAAAGAGAAAGAAAAAAAGCAGACCACTTCATTCTTAGTTCTTTGACTTCCTCCTCTCCTCTCCAATATGATATAAAATTTATTTTTAAATTTTTTCATGTAAAAAGTAGGGGGGACCTTGCACTTCGGTCGTGTCCTGGCTTTTGTCCTCTGTTTCCTCCAGATCCACCACCAGAGAACCCTGCTGGGTTTTGTCGAGCTTCTCTCCCATAGCATTAATGATAATGGCGTTGTGTCTGGCCATTCTGTTATTTTGCTCAGCTACGGTCTTGATAGTGTTCATAATATAATCAATTTTGGAATCAGTGTCTCTGTTACTGTGACCATGGACCCCTCTGTCCCCAACTTTCTTTTCAATCTCAGCAACTTTAGCAACCAGAACTTCAATTTTGCTTTGTAGGGCCCAGTTTTTTATTTTCAGCTCATTGATTTCAGTGAAAGTCCAGTCCAGGAGTTTGGAGTGGGACTCAGAGTTGGCTTTAGCAAGGTTCAGAAAATCCAGAGAGGGCTCATCACCGATATTAGGAACAATTTTCTCAGAATTAAGGTTAACAGGGGAGTCATCTTCAACATGTTTATCCGGCATAGGTTCAGCATTAACCACCGTTTTGTTGGCATCAGACTCCTCTGAGTCAGAGGATTCTTCAGAATAGGAAACAAGACTTTTAGCCTGGGGTTTCTTGTGAAGGGAGGGACTATCAAGCTCAAGCTCAGCACGGGCTTTACTAGAGAGGAGAGTAGGGTTTATTTTCCCAGAAGGGCCAGCATGCGAGCTGAGGACTTTTCTAGCCGAACTAGGGTTAGGAATGTAGACCCAGTCACTTTCAGAGTCAGGAGTGGTATCCAGGGTAGTGGGGGCAGGCATGTTTTGGAAAT
Source organism: Sequoia sempervirens (assembly GCA_007258455.2). NCBI lineage: Eukaryota > Viridiplantae > Streptophyta > Pinopsida > Cupressales > Cupressaceae > Sequoia > Sequoia sempervirens. Next base: position 601,884,387 of record VDFB02271358.1, read on the forward strand.
GCTTGACAATCAATCTTATAAGCCTCGTATGCAAAATAGGAAATCTATTGGGGTTTTTCTTATTATCCTCCAAGCTTTTTTTCAAGGAACAAAGAAGATAATAGGGAAGAAAGATCCTAACCTTGTGGCGGAAGTGGTTGAGAAGAGCAAAGTGGTAGCCATAAACTCTGGTAAAACACCCATCCACCGTAATGTACTCCATGATGACCCGCAACACCTTCCTCCAGATGGTCTTTATAGAATCCACATCAAAGTAACTGCTAGCAATTTTGACCAGGCTTAACCTTTCTTTATCTTTTTTAGGAAATCTAATCACGGCTTCACCAGAAAAAGCCATGTCCCTGAAAAACTTCTTCCCTTTAGTAGATAAACCCGTAACTTTAGCGATTAAATTTTCACTGAGCTCAACATTCCTGCCAAACAGGGTCAAATTGTCTTTATTCCAATTTTTAACAAAGAGGTTTGTAGCCTCCTGGCTGGAGCCATGGAGCTTCTCCAGAAAAGGAAGCAGCCCACCACTTTTAACTTTTTCCCAGGCCTTGGCATTTTTCATATGAGTTTCATAGCTGTCCGGCTCAATACGCTTTCTATCTCCTCCCATCTCAGCCGACACAGTGGGGTAGACCCAGACGAAAGCTTTACTAAAATTGGCCCCACCACAACTTAGCACCCACAAAGCGTGCGGGCCTTTCTTGCAAATTAAGTCGTTGGAATCAGTCCCATACAATCTAATGATTGTGATGTGAAAGGTCTTATCTATCTTCATTAAAGGGATAACACGTAGCTTTTCCATGTGATTTATCATAATTTATTAGGGTGCAAACATTAGAGTTTAGATCATTTGTATTTAGCAAAGTACGCACCTCTTTACTCTTAACTCCTTTGTGGCAAAAAAATCCACAACGACATTGGCTTCTCTGTAAGCATGTGATATTTTAACTTTTTCAAATTTAGCCAAAGTCAGCTTTGCTTCCTCAATCCATGACTTGATGGTCCATGAGGGGGGAGACTTTTCCTTAAGGCAGTCAATTATGTTTTTGGAGTCTCCTTCAAGCCACAGATGTTTAATGTTAAGACTTTGAGCTAAATTTATGATATGAAAAGCTCCAGCAGCCTCCACCAAATGGTTGGTTTGGGATCCAAGAGGAGAAGTCGTCGCTCCTATGAAATTGCCAAAGGAGTCCCTTATGACTCCACCATAGCCCGCCGCCCCCGGATTACCTTTCTAGCCGCACCATCGAAATTAGCTTTGATCCAACCGTTAGGCGGGAAAGACCAGCAAACACCCTTTCTGTCCTTCTTGGCTGTCATACTGGTTCTAGATGGGACAAGATTTATGTTCCACTCCTTTGCAACAGTTAGGTCATATAGCAACTGCTCAGCTTTCAAGGACAAGTTGTTCTTCTGAACCAAAGTATTGAAATTTTCCTTCAGAAATCTGACAATTTTATCAAAGACAATGTCTTAGCGGCTTCTTTGCCTCTATAAATTTTGTTGTTGTGTTCTTTCCAGAGACCCCAAGCAACATGAGGGAATATTAGATCCCAAAAAGATCTAAGCATGGGATTTTTTGTCGGAGCTTTCCATTGAGAGAAGAAATCTTCAATGGACAAAGGGAAGACCCATGGGATGTTCCATAACCTGATGATTTTTCCCCAGATAGAAGCAGCAAAAGAACAATGGAGGAATAAGTGACGCACAGATTCAGCTTCCATCTTACAAAGAGAACATCTATTAGGAATTTGAAATCCGCGTTTACACAGGTTATCAATCGTAAGTACTTTATTTTGGAGAAGGATCCAGAAGAATATATTGATTTTAGGTATCAAAAGTTTAAACCAAGCTTTAGACCAGAAGGGAGGATGATCCAGAGAAGAAGTAATCCTGGCAAAAGCAGAGGACATGGAAAAATTGCCAGAGGGATCATCAGACCAAACCACGCGGTCATCCAGCTGCTCAGAATTAAGTCTAATAGCCAACAGAGACGACTGGATAGGAGCCAAAGCCTGACTAACACTGCACAAGTCCACCCACTTGCCATTCACTCTGTAATCTTTCACATAATTTCCAAACCGTTCCTTGCAGGTATCTGCCCATTCGCTGAAGGAATTGATTTTTATAATGGGTTCCTTTAAAAGCCACTTGTCCTCCCAAAATCTAGTATGATGACCATTTCTAACTTGCCAACCAATACCATCATCCACAATCCTTTTACCATTGATTATATTATTCCAGCAAGTTGACCCTCTGGGAAGAAGGTGAATGTCCTTCTTAATTATGGAAGAGCAGTTGTTTTCTAAGTATTTGCTAGCCAGGATATCAATCCACTCCCCAGAAGAAGAGGAGATTCTCCAAATTTGTTTAGCAAGGAGAATTTTGTTAACTATTCTGATTCTTCTTAAACCTAGACCTCCAGCCTTTTTAGGTCTACAAACCAGATTCCAGCCAATTAAGGGAAGTCTTTTTTTTTCCTCAACACCCGACCAAAGAAATCTTTTTTGGATTTTTTCAATGGCGTCAGCAAATTTAGCTGGAATCTTAAAAAGACTAAGGGCATAGATTGGCAAATTCTGGAGAGAAGCTCTGAGAAGCTGAAGTTTTCCGGCTTGACTTAGCAGGGCTCCTTTCCAGCCCGCGAGCTTTTTGCTAAATCTTTCAACCAACGAGAGCCAAATGACTCTGGAGGTTTCAAACTTAAGGGTAGACCAAGGTAGGTGGTAGGAATGGAGTCCACTCTGCAACCCAGGATTCTAGCAATTTTAGCCTGTCTATGATCCAGAGTGTTGAAGAAGAACAGCGAGCTTTTTTTATTATTGATCAGCTGTCCAGACACTCTCCCATACTTGTCAAGCAATTGTTTTATAGTTCTACCTTCAGCCACTGTGGCTTTACCCATAAGCATAGTGTCATCAACAAATTGTTGATGGGAACACACCAGATTGCCCGAAGAAGGTTTAAGACCAGAAAGAAATTTGAAGTCAACCAACTTTTTCAGATTCCTGCCTAAACTTTCAGCCATAATAGTGAATAAAATAGGAGAGATAGGATCACCCTGCCTTAGACCTCTAGTGCTCTGGAAAAACAAGGAGGGGGATCCGTTGACCATAATCGATATGGAAGCCGTGGACACAAGTTGTTCAACCATTTGGATGACCCTGTTGCAAAAACCAAAAGCCTTTAAAATTTTAAATAAGAAAGTCCAGTCAACTCTATCATAAGCTTTTGAAATGTCGAGCTTTAATAAAAAGCCTTCAGTCTTCGACTCAACTAAGGAGTGAATATTCTCATGAACAGTAACAATAGAGTCAAGAATTTGTCTACCAGGGACAAAGCCGTTTGTTGAGGAGAAATCAAGGAAGGAAAAAGAGTTAAGAGTCTTGAAGTTAAGACCTTGGATATGATTTTATATAAGGAATTACAGAGGCTTATAGGCCTAAAAGCCTCAAAATTATTAGCTCCAGGTTTCTTGGGGATAAGAACCAAGAAGGTAGTATTTAATTCTTTTAGAAGATTTCTGGAGCCAAAAAATTCTTTAACAGCATTTACCACATCTTCTTCAACAATCTCCCATAGCCATTGAAAGAAAAATAAAGGGAAACCATCAGGCCCCGGAGCTTTACTCCCTTCAAAGGAAAAGACAGCCCACTTGACTTCCTCGTTGGTGGGGATAGAAGTCAAAAAAGAGTTATTTTCCTGGTTGATAATTCTTGGTATAGCTTCCACTAACTGATCCTGCTCATTATGGTTTATTTCCTCACTGGCCGAAAGAAGGTGTTTAAAGAAGGAACCCGCCTGCTTCCTAATGTCCTCCTCCTCCTCATACCTAGTTCCATTCACTTCTATATGAGATATTCTATTTATAGCTCTGTGTTTTGAAGCCGAAAGATGAAAGTACCTGTTGTTTCTGTCTCCTGCAGATAACCAAAGAGCTCTAGATCTTTGTCTCCAAACTCCTCTTCCTTTCCAATTATGTCATGCATCTTCGTGAGGATCTCATTCTCTCTTTCCTTGGTATCATTCAAATAGCCCTCCTTCTGAATTTTAAATTGAACTTCTCCCAATTCCATCTGAAGATCAGACTTAATCCTAAAGATGTTCCCAAAAGATTCCTTTTTCCAATTTTTTAGATTGCATTTCACTTCCCTTAACTTTTTAGCAACTCTGAACATAGCAGTTCCTTGAATTCTTATATTCCACCATTTCCTTATTTCCTCTTTTAGAGCAGGATGAGAGATCCACATTTTTTCAAATCTAAAAGGAGTGTTCCTCTTATTTTTTATTGGGTCTGCAATGAAACTGATAGGAAAATGATCAGAACCTATTCTAGTAAGAGCTCTAAGGGAACAATAATAGTCAAAGAACCATTGATTGGAAATTAAAGATCTATCTAATTTGACCTGTATGAGATCTGACCCCTTTCTGCGGTTAGACCAGGTAAAGGAGGCTCCTTGGAGATCCATATCAATCAATCCATGATTATCAATGAAATTTTGCAGATGCTCTTTGCTTTCTAGATTGATTTGGGATCCCCCAAATTTTTCTCCGTTCATTAGGGGAGTGTTGAAGTCTCCCATAACAATCCAAGCTTCTCTGTCAAAAATCCTCCTAAAGGCAGCTAATTCTAACCAAAAAGATTTTCTCATGCCTTTTCCATTAGGAGCATAAATGTTCAATTGAATCCAACTGAAGTTATCTCTTATATGAGTAAATCTAGTGGCAATATGATTTGTACCTTCCAAGATCGGATCACCTCTGATAGTATGGCTATTCCAAAAAGTCACGATACCTCCAGAAGCTCCACTCGAATTATTACCCTGGTTACTGTAATACTGGAAAAGTTTCATCTTTTCAATTTTCTCCTTTGGCATTTTAGTTTCCTGAATTAAGAGAATATCTGGCTTGTGATCTCTAACGAAATTGTGAAGAACATCCTACTTGTGGGGGCTATTGAGTCCCCTTATGTTCCAAGACATAATCTTCATTAGATACCAGGGGAATTAAGGCATTCTGGGATGGTTTTTTGAGAGCCATCTGCAATATCCTGAAAATTGTTCAACTCTCTTTTCTTTTTCGAAGACTTTTTACCTCTTGAGTTCTTTACTGCTCCACAGTCTGCCTTGACTCTTGATCTGGTTGAAATGCCACTTGGGGTCTTCCCCTGAGTATTTTTTTCTTTTTTCTTCTTTGATATATTCTCCTCTTTATCAGTCTCTTCTTGGCTATCCGTCTCTCTACTTGACTCCCAGTCCTTATTAGTAGGTATCCTTTGTTCCCAAGGTAGGGTGTCCATGTTACCATTCTTTTGAGCAGACAAGATATTACTGGACAGATCTGCTGAGTGATTCAGATTTTCAAGGGATTCCAAAACCCTTTCTGGGGAGTTAGGATCCGTCACATACGCTACTCCCTGAGGGGGAAGATTATCAGGAGATTGGGAGGGAAAAGGAATATTCAGTTCCAAGGACAAGCCCTCATTAGGGATATCCTCCAGAACCGGAATACTTCATTTCTATCAAAAGGGATTGTCATTTGGGATAAGGAGGTAGAAAGGTTCAGATTTCCTTCCCCAACTAAGGTGTCTTCATCGGACTCCCTTTCCTTAGATGGGGACGTATTAACAAGATTCAAGTAATGATGATCAAAAGGGATCTCACCTTTAGACTCCATAACCACTTCAATCTCTGGAGAGACTCTCTGAGTATCAGATGCCATATTTTCCAATACCTGCTTGTTGTTTTCCTTCCTTTCTCCTCCTGAATCACTCTTTTTTTTCCACGCCTTTTTTTCAGGTCCAGCTGGTTTTTCTTTCTCTGAAGTGGCATTTAGGGGGCATTTTTTTGCCCAGTGACCAGATTTCCTGCACTTGAAGCAAGCAAACGGAATGGTTTCAAACTCAATATTCTGCACCTAGGAACCCAGTTTAGATTGAATCTCAATCGAAGATGGAAGATCTGTTTCCTGGGAGACTCCCACACATATCCTTGCAAAGACCATTCTCTTTCTAGCTGCTGTCATTGAATCAATAGAGAGGAGCTCCCCAAAGGAGCTAGCAATACCATGAAAGATGTCTTCACTCCAATACTCCAGGGGCAGACCTGGAAGTCTAACCCAAACTGGGACATTCTCAAAGATGGAATCCGATAGATCTAAGTTGGAGGACCAATTCTTTAGGGCCAGGGATGATTTCCCTATTACCCAGGGACCACCACTTCTAACTGCCATGATGTCCTCTCTGCAAGTAAAATCAAACGCGAAAAAACCCTTTGGAAGAGCGGCGACAAAAACTTTCCCACTAGTTCTCCATTTATTTTTAACAAACTCCCTGACCACCTCAATATTTGGTCTAGGGCCCATAAACTTTCCTACCAAAGTTCGTTCCATAAGAGCTAAATTATGGTCAATGAGCAGATCTGGAATAGAGATAGCAAACTTACCTCCTACAGGAGACGAAATGATTTGCACTTGGAGGGAAATAAGATTTTCCATTAGGTTTTACCCCGAATAGAGAAGTCCAGGGTTTGCAATTACCTCCAGTGCCAATAGTGGTCCCCACACCCCCTTTAGCTTTTTCATTTTTACTGGTGGGAGATGCTGCAGGGTTAATCTCTGAATTTTCCTTTCCCCCAGGTTCCACATGTATTTTGTTTCTGAAGTCCACATCATCCTGGTCATCCTTACCTTGCTTGACTCCCTGATTTGGTAGATTTCCGAACTTGCTCGATTCCTTTTCCATTGCTTTGAATTGGGAAGCTAACTATGTGTTACATTCTAAAAATGTATTATTTATAAATAAAAAATATATATCTTCAATGAATGATAAGCCTTAAACCATTTTAATCTCTTGGCAATATTATCTCATTAAAATTGAAATGACAATACCATTGATTCCAACTTCTGCTTCATTCATTTCATTTGTTCATATTTTTTTTCCTCAAGTAAAATAGATAGGAAACATCTTATTACCTAGCATGTTTTCTCTTGCAAAAAGCTATATTTTTCTCTTATTATGCACTCATCTTCATCAAAACTCACTACATAGTTTTGTTATAATATTTTTCTAGATAACAACAAATTCTTCTTATGTATTAGAACCAAAAATGTCACATTATTATCTCCCAAACCACTATAGGATTAAGCTTCTCATAAAATTTTATCAATAAATTCTCATTCTATATCATATGACATGAAAATATAGAATCAATATACAATACATTATTCTCACTTGCATTTATATTGAAATAGGAAAAAAATCATTTTTATTTATCTTAAATAATTAAATAAATATTTGTTTCTACTCCACCTATTTTACTCAAAACTTTGATTCATAATGCCTAAATATGTTGTAATAAATGAATTAGAAAATACTTTTATTGATATCCCCCATTATTCCTAGCTCTTCCTCTTTCTTTTCCTTTGAAGTTGATAATTCTTCTTCTCAAATAATTAACCCTTCCTCTAAACTAATAAATTCAACTCTATATTGATTTTCGGCAACATACACTTTTTTCAATATTGATTTTCAGCAACATACACTTTTTCATTTGAATAATGTGGTTCATTTAACTCAACTATATTTAATGGAAAGATCTTGTTTTAATTTTTATTATTAATTTTTACCATTTATTCAATAATTAACAAAGTTCTACTAATTCATCTATTTTGATAGTTGTGAGATCTTTAAGCATTTTAACTATAAAAATCATGCCATCAAACTTAAGAATTAATCTTCTTGATATTTTTCTATGAAATTATTATTAACCACATCCCAATCTAAAACATTCATTTTATTTACTACATTTTTCAATTTGGTTAAAAAGTCACTTAAATTCACTATTAGTCATTCTTAAATTTTTAAAAATTTCTTGAATTTCTATAATATTGAAATTTTTATAACTTGGTATCCATTAATGAGTACTTCCAATATTCTCTTATAATGAATATTTTTACCTATCCTAAGAAATATTTCATGGTTAATTGTACCTTGAATAAAAGTCAAAGCTTCATTTTGTATTTCTTACATTTTCATTATACTCTTTTTTATTCATCATTTAAAATGGAACCCCACACACTTTTTTATATATATTAAAAACTTTGATGGTATTTTTCTTAATAAGATTTAAGAACCTTGTGAAGTATAAAAATTTTCAAATAGAAAATTTATAATTTATTTTCAGAAATTCAAACTCAAATGTATGTGTGTCACTTTTACCCTATAATATAAATCTTATTTAATGCATTAAGGATTGAAAAATAAACTTTCACTACAAGTGAACTTCTTAAGGTTTAATTAAAATATAATATGCATGCCTTATATTCTATTCTTCTAATCTATTACTTTATAACTCTATTTTCTTTTATCATGTAAAACAAGGGGAAGTTGTCAATATAATCATAAATTAGAAAATATAACTAGTAATATATCCACCATAACTTAGAAAACCATGTTTTTACTTCATAGAATAGACTTTTGTTGAACTTCGATGGCAACTAAAAAAATCTAACTTCAACATAGAAGTCAATGGAAACTTTAATCTTTCCTACCCCTCTTGTGTATACAAAAAAAAGGTTTTTAATGATCCAAAATATCATTTCCCTCTTATATTCCTATACCTCTTGGATTCTTTAGTTAGACTTCTCTACTATAAATGAAAATTATTCATATTAAATTTATGATTCACAATCTTCATCAACCCAAGTACTATACTATATAATAGAAAATATAATGTAAATGGTACTTAATCTATTAATAATAAAATAAGTAAATATGTAAAAGCTTAAAATTATCATGATAGAAGAGAAGATGAGAAATATCTTATATAAAGTATCAAAGTATATATAAAACATCATACTATTCAATCATATTATCTTGTATTCCAACTACATTACTTATTGTATGTTGGAAAACCAAAAATAGAAAGAGCTATAGAATAGCTAAAATCTATGCTAAGGGGTACAAGAGTAGTTTTCATAGATGTTATGTTGTATTTATGAATTATTAAGTTACATGAAGATTGGTGGTAGAATGTCCATGTAGGAAAATAATAATAGAATGCAAATCCATATAAACCCTAATTTTGGTTGTGTTTATAGTTAATAAAAAAATAATAGAAACTTGTACCTCAATAATTATTGATGAAAATCCTTAAAATAAATGTAAAAAAATATATTAATACTCTAAAAAATAATGAACTTGTTGAAGGTACAACTTTGATGTAGAGGGTAAATGTAGAGGTTGAGGTAATTGTTAATGATAATTTTATGTCCTAAAACCATTGAGTATTTTTTAAGGTAGCTTATTTTCAGGACCAGTGATTCATGCATGAACCACAAATAAGGAAAAATTTTGTAGGTCAAAGAATGAGGAACAAACTAATCTCTAGTTTGATGGTTGACTCACTACCTGAATTCCAAGCTAACTCTAACCAAGGAGGAAAAGGGAGATGGAAATACATCAAAGAAAAATATCAAAAGAAAGAAAGCTATAAGCCAAGAATATGAATCCTTCCACTAATTTATTCAAGATTAGAATCACATAATAATTGATAGTTAATATGGCATATTTTCTTAACATAACCAAACATGAGGCAATCCAAACCATACATAACCATAAATAAAAATTAATTGGAGTAATAGACTCATACATTTCATAACTTCAATAGCTCATATACATGGGGGGATAAACTACAAGAACACATACATTGAGGATCCCCTATAATTTGATAGAATTTAATATAGTGAAGAGAATACTAGAATAACCTAGGCATGAATAGTGGCATAGTTTTCTTTTAAATTAAAAATCTAACAGATAAGAAAAACACAATAGCATAAGCCTATTGTAAATAATTCAACCTCCTTATATTAATGTTCTTTAGGTATATAAAGGAGGAGGATAGAAAAGTGAGAAATAGATGAACGAAAACATAAGGAAAAGAGACATTGTAACTAAGATTACCTGCATTTTAATTTTAAATTTGTTAGAGCTACACTTATTTCTATAGCTAACACATCCCAATTTCTAGTTTTAAAAATTAGTCTTTAGCCTAAATAATCACTCTATCGATAATGTTTATTAGGGTACTTTAATGAATGTTTGAGTTTATAAGAACAAAAAATAGAAACCCATAGTTTTAATATTTCACTCATTACCCCTTCGCTTGCATGAATATTATTTTCTCCTACATGAAATACATCTTTTTTTATCTATATAAAATCATCTTTGAAAGATTATAAACAACATTTATCTCCTTTAAAACTTGTAATCCAAATTCTTATCAAATATCCTTATTATCTTTGTGAATAACATTTATCTTGACATTTAATTTGCAATTATTCTTCCTCACCATTTTTGTTGGAAGTTTGGAAGCTTGACTTTTTTGTGAGTTGATTAGATGTTGTCATTGATGTCAACCCCTTGTATGAAGAAATTTTTGGAATGTTGTTAGTGTTGATGATGTCAACCCCTACCATTGGAGTTGTTGGAATTTTGCAGTTGTTGATATTGATCTCAACACATGTTGGTGTTATCATTCATGTCCTACTTCAGTATAGTTGCAGAAGTTGCTAACTTGACTTGTGTTTGAAGATATTGTTGTAGTTGGGAAGTGTTGCATTTTGAAGATATTTTGGATGTGTTGCAAAGGTGTTAATAATTTTCTTAATGAAATTTGTTCACTTGGTTTCCAAGTGCTTTTGAGAAAATTTCAATTAAAGAAAGTTTAGTATGACAGAGTGGTATTCAGTGTTTTTCTCCACATTTCTTCATGGTTAAATATATGCCCATGTGGTTTGGGCATGATGATCAGAGGTGTTTAGAGGTTTTATATCTAGAGTTTCAAGATCTATAACATTCTGCAATGGAAGATGTGTTTGACAGTATGTATCTTTAGTGAAAGAGGTTGTGGGAGAAATGAGATTGCTCCACATTTCTCGGCAGTGAAGGTTCTCATGCCAATTTGGGAACATTCTTATAATGTGTGTATCTACCTTCCCTTGAAGTTTTAGGTATTGATTTGTTCTATAAGATTTTTTGATGTGTTAAGTGTTTGTGCTAGTATGTATGGTTACACAGAATGAAGGTGTTCTTGAGTTTCAGGTGGTTACACTAGTTGTGCAGAATATTTTGATGATGCTAGAATATTTTGAGAAGCTGTATGAATATTTTGGAGTGTTGTTGAGTTTTCCATGAGATTTTTCTAGACCTGGAGAGGTGTGTTTGGAGTCACTTGTTAGTGTTAGTAAATTTTTGGCCAACCTGGCATGCTACTGCTAATTACAAAGGATAATTGTTATTTGAGGAAGCGTTGAGAAGCTTGTCAACATAGATTTGGGTCCCAGTTAAGTAATGGCATGTCTTGGCTTCACTTCTTTATATTTTGGAAGTGTTTGGTGCTAATCCATTTGATGTTGCATGGTAGAGGTGTATATGTTTCCTTAAGGTTGACCTAATTGAGATTGTTTTAGGTCATGAAGAGTATAAATGTAGGAGAATTTTTCTATGTATTTAAGAGAAAAGCATGCGATGTGAAAGATGTGAATGTGATCAAGTGTGATGATTTGAGTGCGAGCCTTAATTCCTATGACTTCCTAATGTATTGACAAAAAAGTGTTTACATTTTAGTCTGTTTAATGAGTTGTTTGTGCTTCAGTGGAACTAAACTTTCAATATATAAGAGATGCATTGTTAGAAATTAAAATTGGTAGTGAGCCACCCCTTCTTCTTTCTTCTTTCTTCTGAACAATGATTCCTTTGGTAGTGAGCCACTGGTAGTGAGCCTTTCTTTACCTTTCTAGGTAGTGAGCCCTTAGCAGTGAGCTTTATTGTATATTATTTTGTAATTCATATATTAGTGAGGTAATCCTCAATGTGGTTTTTCCCTTTAGTTTTATATTCAAATCTAGTGTCATTATTTGTTTAATGTGTTTGCATTACTGGTTTACATGTTTACATTGTGTTAATGTATGTTTTAAGGGTTTAATGGTGGATAAAGAGATAATGTAAATTTGAATGGTAATGAGGGTTTTTTTTTTTTTTTAAAGTATACAACTGATTCAACCCCCTCTTAGTTTTCCTATGTATCTAAAAATTGGTATCAAAGTTTTGGTTCTCAAGAAGAAGTTTAACCTCTTAAGGTAGATCCATATGATGGAAAGGAAAGTTATCAAAGCTCCTTTATTCTATGGAACAAATTTTACCTACTAGAAAGCTAGGATTGAGTCTTTCTTAGTATCCCTTGATTTAGTGTCCTACAGTCTATTGAAAGAGGTTATACTATACCTAAAATAGACTATCAGCTAATGATGAGATCAATGCCAAAGAGAAGTAATGCAATCTAGGTGGCCTTACTCATTCAAAATTTGTGAAGGTTATAAGCTACAAATATACTAAAGATATATGAACAAAGCAGAAGGAATCTATGAAGGAGATGACAAAGGTCAAAAAGTGAAGATGTAGGTCTAAAAGCCAAATTTAAAACCTAAGTATGTCTAAAGATGAAGATATTACTACCTAAAGGGTTAGAGTTGATGAAGTTATCAATGTCATCAATGGTCTTGGTGGGAAAGCTAGATGAAATGAAGTTGTGAAAAAGGTATTAAGAACTCTACCTAAAGCATATAGTCATAAAGTTTCTGCTATTGAGGAAGCTTAGAATTTGGATAATTATTCTAGAGATCCAATGTTTGGTGCTTTAACTTCTTTTGAAATTAGATATTTTGGTCAAGATACTACAAACAAATAAATTTCTTTTAATGTCTGCAAAGTGGAAAGGGATGATGGATTAGATCTATATGGTCTTGATGAGGAGGAAACAAATTTTGTGAGGAGATTTAGAAAAGGGTACTAAAAAATATAGAGGTAAGCTACCTTTCAAATGTTTTGATTATAGAAAGATAGGTCATTATGCATTTAAATATCCAATCAAAGTTATTAATGACAAACAAAATGATCATACTGGTAAATTTGGAAGAGTTATTATGTTGAAAAGGACTTTGGTGTAGCTAATGATGAAGAATAAAATTATTAGAATGAAGATAGTGATGAATGCTTGTCCATGGCTCTAAATTTTGGAACTAATCCTACTGATCTTGAAATATGTCTGAAAGAAAGTAATTTGAAAATAGGTCATAGCATTGAAGGAACTATGTTGACTACTTTTCATGATTGAGAGGAGAAGAATTATTGGATCATTGACAATGGATGCTCAAATCATATGGCAGGTGATAAGAGAGTTTTTTAATCTTGAAAAGTGTGATGGTGGTCTTGTTAAGTTTTGTGATGATACATCTACTAAGATCTTTGCAAAAGGTTCAATTAGTTTTGAGGAGAAACATAATACATATGATGTTCTCTATGTCAAGGGTCTTCGACCCGTAATCTTCTAAGTGTAGGAAAAATGTGTAGCAAAGGATAATCTGTATTTTAGAATGATGGTTGTGAAATCAAAAAAGAAGCTCTAGGATTCTGGGTTACTAGAACAAGGATAGGAGGTAATGTCTATCAACTCAAAGGTAGTGGTGCAAAGTTCTTTATATCTCAAACTAATGAAAGTTCGCTATGGCATAAAAGAATGAGTCGCATTAATTTTGATAACCTAGTAAGGATAAGCTCTATGATGTTGTGAGAGATTTACCAAAGATTACAAATTCTATCCATGGGTATGTGTAGGATCATGATGGGCCAAAAAGTGGTGATATGATGGGTAACTGTAAGGTATGTGGATAACGACTTTTTTAACCCAAAATTGATGAAACAAAAATAGTTTTTAAAAAAAATTCTTAGCTTTCCACCAATATAAATTATCCTTTACTTTGAATTTAATAAATAATTATTATGCATTTTCTATTTGAATTATGACTAAGTCCTAATTGATAGGTTGATTGAAAAACATCTATAGCTTTCAAAAGATATCAAATTTTTTGAATCCAAAATATGCGTCACATTCTATGCTTCACATACTATAGGATTAAAAAAATAAAAAATGAATTTCATGAAGTTTGACCAAGTTAAAAGGTGAATTAGGACATACTTGAGTTTTTATATTTTTTTTAAAAGTTGTATTAAAAGTTCATAATTAATTATTTACTTGGAAAAAATTACAAAAACTATAGCTTCACATGCGGACATGAGTCTATCTACTTATATCTAAAATATTATAAAAAATATATTATCATTTTATTGTGGTTACTAGGGTGGTTAAGGCGGACACCTACTTCATATTTTTCCTAAAATTTAGAAATCTTGCTTTACTAAAATTTCAATTTTCACCAAATAGATTTTTGTTTTTAAAATAAACCTAGTAGTTTAGAAACTACATTCAATTTGCTACAGATTCTATTCTTACATATTTCTGAAATAATATAGATAAATTATTCAAAAAATTTATGTCAAGTTGCCTAACTCTGATTTTTCTAAATTTTTCACCACTTAAGGGCCTATTTTTTCCATGATGATCCTACACATACCCCCATGCAATCTGCAAAAAATGTCAAATTAGAAAGCAAACAAAGGAAAGATTCAAGATAAAAGAACATTCTACCATAGGTCGCTTGGACCTATTAGAATTGCAAGCTTATGTGGAGACAGGTATTTCATGTTATTAATTGATGATTATTCTAGAATGGATTGGGTTACATTTCTCAAAGAAAAATTAGAAGCTCTAGATCATTTTAATTCATTTAAGGCTATGTTTGAGAATGAAATGAATCTGAAAATAAAATGTTTGAGATTTGATAGAGGTGGTGAGTTTACTTCAAATGAGTTTAATAATTTTTGTGAAGACCATGGAATAAAGAGGCATTCATCAGTGCCTATAACTCCTCAACAGAATGGAGTTGTGGAAAGAAAAATAGAACAATTCAGGAAGCAACTAAGATAATGACAAAGGAAACTAATCTTTCAGATTTCTATTAGAGATAAGAAATTCATACTGCACTCTACATTCCTAACAGATGTCAAGCAAGAGAAAATAGTTCAAATACTCCCTATAGGGTTATGGTATAGCAAACCACCTACTGTAAAATATTTTAGAGTTTTTGGAAGCAAATGTTATATCATAAGAGATGAAGAAAAATTAGGAAAGTTCAATGCAAGATTTGATGAAGGAATCATCCTTGGATACTCTACAAGAAGTAGGCCCTACTTGTGCTAAACCAAAATATCGAAGAAGATTGTTGAGATTGCAAGTGTCAAAGTGGATGAAGAACCACATAAAATTTCAGTATTGATAGAAGGATATGAATCTGATAAATCCACTTGTAGTGAAGAAGAGAAGGCTCAAGAAAAAGGAAAAGAGGTGAAAGTTGACGAGGAAGAAGCTCTAAAAAATAATCCTAAGACTCCCAAGTATGTGTAGAAGAATAAATCGGAATATTAGATCATTGGAGATACGAGAAAAGATGTGCTGACAAGAAGAAAAACTACTATGATAGAGGAACAAGTAAATTTATGTTTACTTTCTAAGGTGGAACCAAAAATAATGACTAAGGCATGCAAAGATGAGATTAGATCAAATAAATGAAGGAAGAATTAGAATAGATAGAATAATCTAACTTGGAAATTGGTCCCAAGACTAGCAAATAAGAATGTGATTGACTAGCACTAAGTGGGTATTCTGAAATAAGCTAAATGAAGATGGAAAAGTTTTCAAAAACAAAGCTAGACTTTTCTATAAGAGTTACCCATAGGTTGAACGTATAGACTTTGAGGAAAAAATTTCTCCGATTGCAAGAATGGAAGCTATCAGGATGTTTTTAGATTTTGTAGCACATAAATATTTCAAAGTATATCATATGGATGTGAATTCTTCATTCTTGAATGGTGAATTGGAAGAAGAGGTATACATTGAACAACCAGAAGGTTTTCAGCTATCAGAATATACAAATATGGTTTGCAAGTTGAATACAACATTGTATGGATTGAAGCAAGCTCCTAGAGTTTGGTATGCAAGGTTAGATATGTACTTGTTGCAACAAGAATTCAAAAATGGTATTATAGATAGAAATTTGTATTTCAAAGTTGAAGGTAAAAAAATCTTAATTGTGGTAGTATATGTTGATGGCATAATCTTTGGAGGAAATGAATATATGTGCAAATTATTTGCAGAGTAAATTCAAAAATAATTTGAGTTTTCAATGTGTGGGGAGATGAATTTCTTCCTCGGCTTGCAGATCAGTCAATCAAATCTAAAGATATATTCATGTCACAATATAAGTATGTCAAGGAATTTTGAAGAAGTTTGGAATGGAAAACTCTAAACCAATATGTACTCCTATGGTTACTGGTTATAAGTTAAGAAAGAATGATGAATCTCCTAAGATAGATTAGAGCTCAAGTATAGATCAATGATTGGTGGACTATTATACCTTACTATTACTATATTGGATATCATACATTCAGTTTTTCTTGTGGCTAAATTTCAAGAAGATCCAAAAGAATCTGATGTTACAACTATGAAAAGGATATTCAGATAATTCAAGGGCACTCTAGATTATGGTTTGTGGTATCCAAAGGATAGTGACTTCTCCTTGAGTGCATATACAGATGCAAATTGGTTTAGATGTGTAGATGGAAAGAAAAGTACAAGTGGTGGTGCTTTCTTTCTTGGAAGCAGGTTGGTTTCATGCTTAAGTAAGAAGCAAGATTCGGTGTTATGGGTATGTGCAGGATCATCATGGAAAAAATAGGCCCTTAAGTGGCAAAAAATTTAGAAAAATCAGAGTTAGGAAACTTGACGTAAAAATTTGAATAATTTATCTATATTATTTCAAAAATATGTAAGAATAGAATCTATAGAAAATTGAATGGTTTCTAAACTACTAGGTTTATTTTAAAAATTAAAAATCTATTTGGTGAAATTTTGAAATTTCAATTAGAGCACTTTTAAATTTGAGGAAAAAATAATAGTAGGTGTCTCTAACCACCCTAACCACAATAAAATAATAATATTTTTATAAGATTTTAGATATAAGTAGAGGACTCATGTCCCTGATGTGATGCATATTTTTTTATAATTTCTTTCCAAGTAAATAATTAATTATGAATTTTTTATTACAACTTTTTAAAAATATAAAAATCGTATGTCTAACCTCCTTAACTTGGTCAAAACTTCATGAAATTTCAAATTTTTTTTTTAATCCTATATTATGTGACGATATTTTGATTCAAAAATGTGATACCATTTGAAAGCTATATAGATTTTTTCTAATCACCTATCAATCAGACTTTAGTCATAATTCAAATAGAAAATGAATAATAATTATTTATTAAATTCAAAGTAAAGCATAATTTATATGGTGGAAAGTTGAGAATCTCCTTTAAAATCCCTTTTCATTTCATCATTTTTTGGTAAAAAAGGTCATTATCCACATACCCTACGCACACCCATCATATTGCCACTTTTTGGCCCATCATGATCCTCCACATACCCTTATTATCTACTGTAGAAGTAGAATACACATTGTAGCAGCATCATGCTATATACAAGTGTTGTGGATGAAGCAAACATTGAAGGATATCAGAGTTTCATATGACGAACCTATTCCTATCATGTGTGAGAATAAAATTGCAATCAACATTTTAAAAAACCTAGTAATGCATTCAAGAACAAAACATATCTCAATCTAGTATCACTTCTTGAGAGAGAAAATTGTAGAGAATGAGGTGAAGTCAGAGTATGTGCCTACTAAGGAGTAGGTTGCTGATATTTTCACAAAGGCTCTTCCAAAAGATACTTTTGAGTATCTTTAGAAGAAGTTAGGGGTTATTTCCCCTCCTTTCAACTAGATGCATAAATGTGTTCATCTTTCTAGGGAGCATTCAAGATACATTATTGGTCCCGAACTGATGTTGAAGGCTACCGCTCAAGGGGAGTAGGTGGTAATAGTTGTTGGATAGTCCAGTTAGATGGAGCATGTTGTGTGCTCCTAAGGGGGGGTGTGTAGAAGAGTGAGTGCAATTACAGGTGTTTTCCTTTGAATAGAGATCTCATGTAACATGCATTCTAAGCATAGGTATTGGATTGGTGTTCTTTTTTTCTCTACAAGGAGTGTTGACTTGTGGCCCAAAATTCTCTCAACACAACCTACAGACATTGTATTGTTGTTGGAATTATTGCAGTTTCTAAGAGTCTTTGTTGAAATCATAGGGACAAGGTCTAAAATAGTCTTGAGTTGGCCTCCATTAATTTTTTGTGTAGCCACTTCTACTTAAGACTCCATCTCCCTCACACATAGCCACTTTGGTTTCTCATGTAACCTGAAACATTAATTAGGAAAGGTTTGATCTATTTATGTAATGTTACAAAGGCTACGCAAGAAACCTACCACATGGCCCTTTGCAAGCACAATAGAGAGGGGAAACTATTTATCAATCTCTTTGATATTAGACAATTAGGCTCATTGTGTGCTAGTGGCTTTTTGTGGAAACATAATATTTTTGTTGTTATGATATTGGATGAAAATCCTTATATATACATGTAACTCGATTAGCATCCAACCAATGGAAAGGATTTCATTTTTCATTTTCCCCTCCCTTCCTCCCAAAAAGCAATTAGATTGGAATTAGAACTCTTTTGATAGATAAGATTGATCCTTGAATCATAAAAGTTTTGTTTGATTTATCTCAAACTCATAATGTGAGAAATAAAACAATATTTCCCAAACCTTAATGGTGGTCCCTATAAGCTTTCTTGGCTTTTGGAACCTATGAAAATTGGGGATAGGTTGACCAAGTGCTATCACACCCACTTTCCAAGCTATTCCACTAAAGGATAACCCTAGAGATCTCAATGTAATGAAGAATGGAGAGATTTGACAATAGGGTATCGTAGGATATGATTTCAGATTACAAGCAGGGTTCACCACCATGTTTATACCTAGAAAAGATATGTAAATGCAAGATGTGATGCAAAACCCTAGTATGATGTAGAATTGAACTAAATGACTTGAAAATGAAAGAAGAACGAAAGAAAAAGCTACATAATAGAATGTGACAACATGGAAATGTGTGAAGACTAGAATGGAGCTTTGAAATCCTAAAAAAACTAATTTATTAGCTTAGTGGGAATCATTCGCCATTTTGGGTGAATCATTCCCAAATCTAGGTCTCTGCATAGGATCAAGTTTCAGCCAAATGGGTATCCAAATCTATAAATATCTTTGAAAAACTCATTCTTGTTTTGTCACAAAGTTTCCTAGGAGCATAATCTTGAACTAAAACTCTGTAAGCCTCTGATGATGGATAAAATAAGCACTTTTCCACTGATTTCATGCAAATTTGATGGATATTTTTCCCTAGATCTGGGATTTTGTGATTCTTGACAACTTTTCATGACAACTTTTTCATTTTGGTGCTTTTTAAGGCTTCAAATCCACTTTTCTTCAATCTAAAAACCTACAATCACATTAAATAGGGAAAAACTTGTTGATTGTTAGAGAATAGGGGTTTTCCTTGGTCAAACCCCTTTTAGATAATTAAACCAAATGATGAAACAATGAAACAAGGACATGAACAATGAAACATAGAATATGAAACATGATCAAAGATTCCTTGAATGATGTCTTGCAAATGATATCTTGTAAAGCTAAAACTCACCATGAAATGGCCATGAAGGATGTAGATCTTGATCTTGACAATAGGAGTAGAACAATGTTTTATCTTAGATCTTCAATGCTACATCACAACACTAGCTCACTACCATGCTTGATGCTTGATAATCTTTGGCATGATGATAGATCTTGAATTGCTACAACAATTGATGAAGAATCTGCCCTTGAAGACACTTGAATGCCCTTATGAATACTTGAATAATCTTGTGAACTCAGTTTACTATTGTGAATTCTCTCACAAAAGTCTTGGGTGAAAATGAGTGAAAGAACCTTGTATTTATGCTTAACTATGCAAGAATTCCTAAAATTACAACACTACAAGCCAACATTTGATATAGGAGGAAAAAATCCCACCAATAATTTGAATTAATTTCAGTTTTGGTCCACACGAGACTCATTCACCCACTATGGTAAATGGGTCCTATCTAGCATAATGTATGGGACAAAAAATAAAAAGTGCTTAGAAAGGTGTAAAAACAAGTTTGTGACCCAAAAATCTAGCTAGGACTCATTTTCTCGAGGTAGAGAATGAATCTTAGATCACTAAATCTGGGCCACACAAGCTAGAAACACATGAGTTATGATTGGTTACTAATTGTTGTTGGGATTACCCTTGAAAATTTGCAAGAAATGAGGGTTTTGGAAGTAAAATAGGGACAATTAAGGCATAAGAAAGCCCAATTATTAATGACAAGCCTAGAGAAATGTGAAAGTGTGTTACAACACT
>VDFB02271358.1:601904815-601951153 GCA_007258455.2 Sequoia sempervirens
AAATAGAAAACAGTAAAAACAGAAATGAAGAATGTTACTTTTTTTTTTGCTTTTAAAAAGACAAAACGCATTCGCGTTATAACGCGAACGCGTTTTGTCTCATTTTTCACTTTTGTGGCCACAAAAGTGCGACCATCTTGGTGCACTTACCCAATATTAATATTTAAAATTTGATTTTATTAATAAGATTAATTGAAAAATATGCATGGCAAAGAGGATTTAAAAGGGTAGAAAGTGTTATTTTTTATTAAATAGGTGTACAGATATTAATTTATGGGATTAGAAAATTATCAATGTTTTGTTTAGGTTGTTAATGATATTAGTAGTATTTTATGGGTGTGAAGTTCAAGTATATTTAAAATCGAAACAATTTGAAATTTATAAATAACACATACAATTTTAAAATTAATGTGTTAGTCTTATGCAAAATAATCTTAACGCACTTAAAAGATTGTTTCTAGATTCAACTGTGTATATTTTTGAATCAATATTTTAGATCACACTCAATAATTTATCATTAGGAAGATAATGTATCTTAGTACAAACATATAGTTTCTTGATAGAGGTAACTATTATTATACATCTCTTATACTATATAAAGAAAAATAGAGAACATGAAGGAGGATAGGCAACCAAATGCATTAATGAGAGAAGTGTTAAGTAAAATCAAACCATGGACGAATACTCGGGTATTGACCTACATAAATTCCTAGTCACTAATTAAGAGTTTAAAAATTATTTGAACAAAGAGTTTAAATTAAATGCATGTTAAGAAGATAACTCAAAAGGAAAAAGAGTACTATATGATTGAGTTTAACACCATTTATGAGCAATGACTAGAAATAGAGGAACAAAAATTAGATAAAAAATGAAAATATCCATAACTCAATTGAGGATTGGATCATACTAACTTATAAATACAATATAGATAAATTTGGAAGATTACAAAACATGTAGAAAAAGAATGTCTTTCTTGCATATTGAACATAATAGAAATCAATTGACATGAAATCATGGAATGCTTTGCATATAATGACATTTGAACTAGGTAGCTACATAGAAAACCTAGAGAAGATGTATATATCTATTATATTCATTTTTTTTAAAGAAAATTTTTTTAATCAAAACCTACACCATAAAAATGAATCTTCGAAAATTAAAAAAATAACAATTTAAATTAAAACTTAACTATATGATTTTTTTTAAAGAAATTAATTCTTTATTTATAAACTTTATTCTTAAAATCCCACAAACTATTTTAATCTCATAAACTATCTAAACTTATCTCCAAAACACTCAAAACAACTTGTTGATTGTCAATTTTAGGCCCACAAGTACTTGATCTCAAAATTTGAAGACAAACCACCCATCAATTTCGAGGTTGTTGTATATAAGATATTTAACTTTAAAAATAGGCTACAAAGCATCAATTTCAATCCCTACCTAATCGATAAATCTAAAAGTGTCCCACTCTATGCCAATGTTAGTTCCTTTTGTGATTATCATCAGACACATGGACACACTATGGGTAGGTGCATAGTACTAAAACACAAGATTCAAGATCTCATTGACCATGATGTGATTTAGGGTGAGGGTATAAATGAAAATGAAAACAAATTTGTAACACTTCTAAATTAAAAATATAAATATATTCATTGATCCCTTCCTTATGCATTAACATGATGAATCTCATCAAGTGAAGTAGACAATGAAGATTCTCCCAATGCTAGGTATAATTATCATATTGATTTTGTTGACAGATCTAAGGTAACATCTAGCTTACACAACATCAATGTTACAAACAAGGATATCTAACATGATGCTAAAAATATACAAGTGAATATAAGTGGTACACCATGTGATGATATGATGATTGACCCTATATCTCAAATAAATATTACAATAGATTTAGAAAAGTACTTAAAGATAATACATCTACAACAAAAGTTATAAAAACTACATCACCAGATATATTTTATGATAATGCTCAAAATCCTCACAATAAAATATCTATACAAAATTCATTAAAAAAATACTTTTACCATCACCTTAACATGCTTCTCCAAAGATAAAGATCAAAATTGCTACATTTATACACTATTTTATTCATAAAGAAACATTTCTTTTATCATACATCATCACCTTATCCACTTATACATCATGACATCATATATTATTCTATGGGGAAGAGTGAGTCCACTTAAATCTCTATTTTTCTCAACATTATTATTTATCTTTTGCAATTAATAAAATCTTGGTTTATATTTTTAATATTTTAGTGCATATCATTGTTGCAAAACAAATCTGATATATTTACAATGTAAAAGACATTAGATTCTATGGTAGGTAGATCATACAAGACCAATAATCTTCACAAGGTATCCTATAAGTGACAAGAAAATCTTTCGGTGGTTGACCCAACTCCATTCTCATAATTTCAGTTTGATCCACTTTTAAGACACCAATATTTCTTACCCGAGACATGACATAGAGCATATGTAGGTCCCGCTGGACAACTAACTTAACCTGTGTTAAGTGTGATATACTCTAATCACCAATTCAAAACCCTTAACGCCAACAAAACAAGCCCTGCTTTATTTTACAAAGAAAATTCCCTCACCTATTAAGCGACTTGTTTTTTTTCAAATTTGACGGCTACGACACTTGTCAAATGGATAATGATGATAGTTATATTTTATGTAGTACAATGTTTTCCCTGTAAGTAGTACAACTTTTTTTCCCTTGTGTGAACTACGATGTACTGTTTGTTGGTAGTTTAGTCGCATGACAATTTTATATATATCTATATATATGTTATAATTTGTTAAAAAAATAAAAATAAAATAATTATTTTTATTAATTTATTCAGATTTTATAATAATAGATTGATAAAAATAAAATAATTATTTTTATTAATTTATTCAGATTTTATAATAATAGATTGAAAATTAAAAAGTTAATTTGAATGCGACATAAAGTTTAGATTGAAAGGTCATCTTTATCATTTAAATGAGTTGTATGTTAGCATGTAGAAATTTTGATTTGTCTCTATATTTAAAGTTGATGATAGCAAATATTTTTAAAGTAATGTTTAAAAAAAAAATAAAAAATAGATAAAATGAGTTTATTATTTAGGTTGAGTAATCAATAATATAATTGAGTTTCAAAATATTACATAAAAATTATGTAAATAATTATTAAATTGATATAAAGGATATATGTATTTAGTTTTAAAAATTATGAAGACTATTTAGTTGTAGATTGTATATTGTAATTTGTCTTGGTAATCAATAATTATATTTATATCAACTACACTCTAATAGTTTATAAAAATCAACCATTTTATGCTCTAGCTCAATCTTGTGCTTGAAAAACTAATCTATATTTTTTAACTTTAAATTTGTCATGCAACTCCATTTCTAGAAATGCGGCTTTGTGTAGCGTTGAAAATTGTCACCCTTGACAATTTTACACTAGGTTTTGCTCCCCCTATGTGCTTGGACGTAATTATGCATTAATTGCCTATTTTATAAATATTCTTGAAAAATCAAACATGGGAAATCAAACTAGATGTATTTAATATTTTGCCCTAACACTTTTGATCCTTAAAAAGCAGGAATCTAGTCTAGGGCACCCTATGCCCTAGACCTATATTTTTGGCTCCAAATTTGAATATGTCAGTGTCGGTAATTTATTATTTGAATTTCCAATTTCAAATGTTAGCTATCGATATTTGATTTTTGGGAAATTAGAAGAATTGCATATAAATACCTAGTCATTTTCGCTATTTTAACACTAGAATTTTGAGGAAGCAATTAATATCATTATCAAGCATTCAAGGGTAGCCAAGAGCATAATTATCAAGATTCTTGCAATATTTCATCATTCAAGCATCATTTCATGTGTAATGTAAGTGTTTCATATGTTTTGCATGCATTTTGTTTATGAGCACTAACACTTGTAGGTCTTCAAATCAATTCAAGCCAACCAACAATGGATCCTTGAAGATGATGAGTGTGACTTCAATCCATCATGGTGATTAGATCTGAGTAGTGAGTTGCAACAAGTTGTCAATTTAGTACTTGTTTATCATTAGCCTCTATCCAACCAAGGATAAGCTCTTTTTTATATCATAATTTGTCATTGTGGAGTTAGGAATACCAACATAGGGTTTTACTTAGAAAAACCCCTATATAGCACAACCCTTCCCCTCTTCTCATGTGTGTAGGTTACAAATTTGAAGTGAGTTGGAGGAAGATTGAAGGCTATTTATTCATTCATGCACTCAAGCACTACACGTTATCAAGTCACGAAATCTACATTTTTGATCAGCAGGCGAAGTTCTGACAACAACTCTCGGAAGATAGAAGCTACAAACTAGGGACCTCAAGCCTATGTTTTTAGATCCCAAAAAATAGGATAGTCTAGGGTGTACGTATTGTGCCCTAAACTAGCTAACTTTGCACCAAATTTCAACCCCAGGTTCCTCTGTGTTTTCCCTCTATATTTTTGGATCTCATTTTTGTCTTTCTACACTTAGTTTGTCAAAAATCATAATAGACTATTGTATTTTCATAGTTTACATAGTCATTTCATTGTATCATTTAAAATTAGTCAATCATATCACATCACATCAAATGAAAATATTGAATTAAAGCGTTGATCCACCATTCAGACTCTCTCGAATAGGTTTGTAGCCAGGTGGGCCTTGAGGTCCCCTTTAATCCAACCCAAAACAATTGGGAAGAGTGTAGTGATACCTTTTCTTAATCTAACACTTTGAACCTAAAATTCATTTTTCTTAGAATTGTGTTTGCCTACAATAACATAAGATCATATGGCATTGATAAGCATTATTGTGCTATGATAAGAGGGGAAAGTGTTTAAGGCTCAAGTAAAATTCCAACTTTCATACAAAATATATCCTTTACACACTAGATCATTACACTAAGTATAATGAATCTAAAATGAATGAAGAAAATTAATAGGGATGCACTTTTCAATCTTTCATGATTATTACCTTTTATATTGCTTATAGTTATATATATTTAATATACTTATAATCAATTTTTTTATCAATATATATATATATATATATAATACATTATTAAAGTAAAAAAACATCTATTAATTTTTTTAACAATTATTATTATATTTTTTACTATATTTTTTTGGTATGGAGGAATTTATCTTAGTTGAGGTCTTGTTCTCAAGGTCTTGATTACTTTGTTGCTATAACCTCTAACCACATAAACTATCCTTACTCATGCAACAATTGAAATTAAAGATTCAAATGTATGAGGTCACTATCCATGTTTTTCAACATCTTAACTATCTAATTTATTTCTCATAAATATATATTCCAATAAATTATTAAATATAAATTATATAAACAAAATTAATAATTATACTTTAAAATTGTAAATTAGAAAACATCATAATACTATAAAAGATAGTTAAAACACACCTCCCACATAAATGCAATTTTATTTTAGGACCATTGAACACATAAATATCTCTAAAAATTTCTTAATTTAATCCTTGATGGAAAATTCACATTGAGAAACCTCTATGCTACAACCAACAAGTTTTTTTCATTAAAAAAATTGTTGGTCACATGAAAGTTAGATCCAACAAGAACAAGGTGTTAAAGGGAGTTCAACAAGAACAAGGTGTTAAAGGGAGATTTGCCCACAATTTGTTGAATGGTGATGTGGCTTTTCCTCGCTTAGTTTTATTGCAATTTTGGCATAATGTTTAGGCCTAATACTTTTGCTAGGTTCTACATAAATTTCATTTGGTAGTCTCTCACTTTGTTGGTTTGTATTTTTATTCAAGATGGTTCAACTTTGGAAAGGACCATTGTCTTGGGAAATATAGACCCCATTTTATTAACATGATATCTTCTAAAGAGAAGTCTTCTACAAATGCTTCTAGGGTCTATTTATTTGTAAGTTGTAGATATTGATATGTACTCATTATTTTCCCTTAAGCATAAGACAATTATAATTTATATATTCGAGAGGAATTTATTTGATATGGTTTTAGAATAATAATATTTTAAGCTATATTTTATTAACAAGTTTAATTAAGTGATATGTGTAGAAAGTGTTATATTTTCTTCAAAATAGGTGTAAAGATATTAATTTAGGGGATTGGAAAATCATTAATGTCTTATTTAGATTGTAAGTAGAATTAGTTATGTTCTATGGATGTGAATTTTTGTCTATCGAAAATGGAGATAAATTGAAAGAACAAAAAAAAAAACACAAGCAATTTCAAGATTATAGTGTTGGTCCTATAGAAAACAACCTTGATACAAACAAAAAATTCTTGATAAAAATGGTCATTATGATACACATTTTAAATTGTACAAAGAAAATAGAGAACTTGGAGGAGAATAAATGACCAATGATATTAATGTGAGATATGTTAAATAAATTAAGGACATTAAATTTCCATAATCCATATAATTAGTTTGTGATATATTTCTAGATTTGACACTTGTTCTTTGCATCAATTTATTCTATCACATTTTTTGTTATACAATGATCTTTCGACTCTATTATTTGACATTCCTTTCCTCTCTCAATTGTTCATTTTAATTGTGAGTCTTGAAAATAGTGAACTTGTCCTTTCCCCTATTGTTTTGTCTTGGTTCTTGCGCCATCTTAATCCTTTCATCTATTTAGCAAACAATGCACACAATGTTGAATAAAAACAAACTATGGACGAATAAGTGAGGTATTGACCTACATGAATGCCTAATTGCTAAGTGAGCACCGCCCTGTACATAGAGATGTTGATGTGCTAAGTTAATCACATGGTGTGCTATCCCTGCTTTTATCGTATGTCATTGCCTCAATATATAGAGGCGGGGGGCATGAAGGCTGACCACTGAACATGAAGAGATGCTAAGCGCTTTGGATCCATTTCTGGGCTAGGTGTTAGTAGGGAATGCAAGTGATACCTCTGCTCCAATTTGCCTCGCTGTTGTTCATGTGGGGGGTAGTTTAAAATTATGTGAAGGAAGAATTTAAATCATACAAACTGAGAAACCAACTCAAGGGGGTAAAAGAATACTACATGATTGAGTTTAACTCCATTTATGAGCATGACCACAAACTAAATAAGAACAAAAAAAGTTAAAAAAATGAAAATGCTCATAACTCCATTGAATATTGTATTATACAAACATAAATACAAGTTAGATAAATTTGAAAGATTCCACAAAAAGGTAAGTAAAAACCATAATTTTTTTTACATTTTGAACATGGTAGAGATGTAATGACATTATATCATGAAATACTTTGCATATGATGACATTTGAACTAATTACTTAGACAAGCTTTAAAAAAAGGTCTAAATCAAAGAATTTCTACTCAAACCTTAGAAAAAAAATGATTTAAAAAAATTAAAAATAAAAATTTAAGCTAAAACCTTTTCTTCAACAATTTTATTTCTTTATTTATAATTTTTATTCTTAACATCCCACAAACTATTCTTATCTGATAAGCTGTCTAAAATTCTCACGAAAGCACTAAAAACAACCTACTGATCGTCGATTTCAGGCCAGAAGGTCCTTGCCATGAATTTGCAGGCTGTTGTTTGTAAGGGGTTTAACTATAAAAACAGGCTACAGAGCGTCAATTTCAATCGCGACCTAATGTCAACCTGTGCGCTTTTAGCAAACAAACAAACAAAATCTGCTAGTTGGGTAGGCGCGTGCTGCCCACGAGCCTCCTTTCCACGTGTCAAAAATCGACAACATAAAACTTCTCAAATCGACGACACAAGCTCTCCTCCAATTATGCTTGTGCTGTAAACGCCCGCGCACGAGCCAAATTTGAACCATTGAGTTAAACATCCGCCTTATCATTATCATCTAACCGTCCAACAACGCACACGCGTTCAAATCGTACCGTCAGATCTATTTGACCGCCAATAGTTTAATTGAACAAAATGTTTCAACACGCTGAATTTTATTAAGTTTTGGAGTCCAGAAAACGATTTTTTTTTTTTTTTTTTCTCCCAAAAAATCCTGTATAAACTTTATCTTGTCATTAGATTTCCCTTGCTTTCTGCTTCAAATTCCACCCTCGACCGGAGCAAAATTCCGATATGTAGTGCCACAATCGGATAACAAAACTGAAAATTCAAGGTAAATTCTGCTTTCGTTTGTGCCAATTTATTTTATCTGAGTGCTATGTTTCAAGCGGTTTAAAAACAATGAAGATTTTCCATTTTCTTGGTATCGTTCTCTTTTAATTTTCGTGTTTTCGGTTGAATTTTTAATAGTGGGTCGGGTTTCTCTTGTGCATTATTTCTGGTGAATCTCTGGATCTTGTGTTAACAATGTGTTTGGTATAATAAATTTTACAGTTTCTTATATACATTTAAAAATTTGATGCCATAAACTATGCTTTTTCCACATTTGTTGATAAATCACGCTATTAAATTGAAAAAAAAGGCTTCAATTTATTTGATTGTTGTACCCTTTTTCTTCACTGCCTGTCTTTGCCTGAAAATTTCTGTCAGTTTTTGCAGGCGGCCCTGGTTTTTAAGCAGTTTTGAATAGGTTTTATTTGTTTGTTTGTTTTCAATGATATTTCTGGAATTTCACATTGGATGTGGTTTTTAGGCCATTTTATCGAATTTTGTACTTTATGTGATTTTAGCCGGACTTTTTAACTGTAATTTTAAAAAATCGTTCCCCAATTTCTGCACATGATTTTGACCTTTTTTTCCTTTTCTTTTTGTACTGGGTGTGATTTTAGCATATATTCTGCAGTTTTTGCACTGTGTAATTTAAGCTTATTCTCTGTAATTTTATACTGTACAACGTTACATGATTTTAGCCTTTTTAATGTAATTTTGAATCATACTGATTTTAGCCCGTTTTTGTAAATTGTTTTTTGGGCTAATTGCTTTTTCCTCCTGGAAGATATGTACCTGCTATTATATTAGTTAATGTCTTCCCTTTATCTACTTGGGAGGGAGAGAGAATCCACTACAATCATACTTTGTACTCCCTCCGTTATTTTTAAATATTTGGAAGGTTATAGTTTCCTCCTTTCATCTAGAGAGGGGGAGAGCCCACTCTTTTACATTACAATCATACTTCGCACTTTATTTGAGTGCTTCCTGCATATTTTTCACAATCTAGACCTGATGGATTGCTTGCTGGGTTCAAACTGGACCTCATTTTAACTGGGTTATTTTTCGTCTAAATCCATTTTTTGTAATCATACCCAGTTTTAGCATACTTTCTGTCATTTTTGTCCTCCACATTTTCTTTTGTATTGTCATATCTATGATTTTAGTCTATTTTCTCTTTCTTTGAGCTGTATGTGATGTTACATTATTTTCTGTAATTTTGAACTGTTAGTGATTTTAGCTTGCTTGCTTGACATGTGCACTGTATTTGGTGAAATTTCATACCAAATATTGCTCTATTGCTGCATTTCCCCTGATTGATGTTTAGTATCCTGCAATTCCTGGGCTTCGTGCTTATGGGTCCTCTTGCCTTGGTCTAAAAGTACAATTCTAAATAAAAATACAAATATAATGGCATATCTTTTATTGAGGATTTCATTCCGTATTAATACCTGTGTATCTGGAAAACCAGTATTAGCTCCATGTTTTAAAGGGCTTCTATATTTTGGAAATCATTGAATCATTTGGTACTTTTGTTTCTTTGAATAGGCCACCACCACACATTTGCATGTTTTCTGCCCACTGTCTTTCACAGGGGGTGGAATTGATTGCTTGCTTTCACTTATATAATTTAACTACTCTGTTCTTTCACAGGGGGTGGAGTTGATTACTTGCTTCCATAGGCATCATCAGTCTTGTGTCTGGGCACAGAAAGAATTGCATGGACCGAGTTATTCAATCTGGGTTTTCACAGATGAATATGTGTATTCCAGTGGGAGGCAGTTTAGGACAAGTCAGTAAGCAGATCACAGTTCAGTCTTCTAGGTTGTGGCAAGATCATTATATTCAGGGAGATAAGACAAACAGAAGAGGCATCACTCATTTTTCTTCTTTGTATAGAGAGCCAAAACTGTTCTCTTGTCATGTCCGGTGTTTGGGTTTCTTAAAACAGGATTACGGAAGTCAGTTTCTCCAATTCCAAATAAGACACTCAGCAGAGAATTTTGCCGGAAGTATTGAGGCCTTTGAGGATACAGAGCCCCTCTCAAAGAATATTACTGGCAAAGATTCTTTGCAAAAAGATTGCATTGTCAGTTCATCTTCTTTGCTGGTCGAAGATGTCCAAAAGCATAGGAATAATTTGGTATGATGCAACTTCAGTTACTGTACAGTCATTTCATTATGGTTTTGCTTACAAATGTGCTACTTCTTTTTTTCCTTTGGTCTTGAATGAGAAACAATATTCCAGCGAGTGGATGCAGAGCATATTGAGAGCAAATAAATTTTAATGAAGCTCTTCCTCAACCAAGAATCTAAAAGACAATTATGACTCCTAGAGGTATAAAATTATCTTATGTAGGTCTTCATGTTTACTCAGATTTCAACCCTAGGAAATTCAAATTGTGACTATTCAATTTCAATCCAGAACTGCTGTAAACATTCTGACAACACTTAGAAACTAGCTTACAAACTTTCAGCTTCAAAATGTCAGAATAAGATCTCAACTTGCTATAAGAGATATACAGTGTTTTCAACTGAATATAGTCACAAGAATCTAATACCCCAGTCTTAAATACCATGAGAACCTATACTCATAATAGAGCTTATAGGCAAACCGAAAGCCTGTACAAATTTCTTTGTGAATTTATTTTACAAAATATAAATTAAGAGGCTATTTTTACCAAAAACCAGTTATTAATTATTTGCAATTGCTTCAGCTGATAAGCTCATCTAGCAGGCCAACAAAAAATTGCACTTTCAAATACCATAAATAGCCTGAGGATACAAATCATCTCCTACTGCCAATTGAAGAATTTGAGCCATGTCCTACCTTATTAGGAACCAAGAACAAAATCAAAGCTGGAACAGTAATTGGAGCAAAAGAAGATATTAGGGTGGTCCGTAAGTCCTCACAATTCTTCAGTAAACATTCCCTTTCAAATGTTAAAAAGTTTGAGTTATTTCCAAGCAAGCTTTATAAGAAGACAAATAGTGTTCCTTTGAAACTCTCAAATCTTTACAATGTATTTTCATGTATATTAAAGAAAATCTGGATGTCTACACTTCTTGAGAAGAGATTTTTGATTTAAAAGACAAACTATTATTTTATAAGCTCTAGCAAATATTATGAAAACACAAGACTACAAAGCATTTCCAAATTTGCTGCGGTCTGGAGTCAAACCAACTCTCAAATCTTTAAATTTTAGGATTGTAATTCAATCACAATCACATTTCAATGTGCAATAGACGAAGCCCAATTTTTGTCTTGACTGAAATTGGATCAAAACTCCGGTCATGCAGACATGAAGAAATTTGAGGAAGTAATTTGTTAAAAAGCAAGCCTTGAAATCAGAAATATGAATACACTTGGGGAGAGAAGCCTCAACTTCTAAGATAGCCCTATCAGAGCTATTCACCTCCTTGTAAGGAACTTTTTCCTGTGGTATGGCACATGTTTCATTGCTTCTCTTGCCTACTTTTATCCTCCACACCCCATAACAAGAATTATGAAAAAAATTGTTTTATCTGGTTGCCTAGTAAGTGTGCTGATAATGAAAAAAATTTCATGTACCAACCTAATTAGGAATCAATCAAAGATTCAAAAGAGTAATAGTCATTAATTTTGAATATAGCATAGACCTAATTTTAAATCAAATATACAAGTGACAGCTATGATTTTCAGACGTATTTCTTGATTAATTCTGTACTTGGAAAAATCTTTCCTCACCAAAATGTGTGGTGATCCTTTCAGATGACCCGCATTGGAGCCGTTATTCTACTCTCAGCATTGACTTTTATCTCAATACATCCTGCTTTTGCAATATCAGGAGTCATTGGTACTAATGCTGGTGCAAAAGGAGGAGCATCTGCTGCTGTTGCAGTTGGAGAGAAGGCATCTAGCTCCATTTTACGATCAGAGCTTCTTAGTAGTGCTTGGACTGGACTTGTTGCTGGCTGTTTGCACACTTTAACTGGACCTGATCACCTTGCTGCTCTTGCTCCCCTTTCAATTGGTCGCACAAGGATGGAAAGTGCTGCAGTGGGAGCTCTGTGGGGGTGTGGTCATGATGCTGGACAAGTTATTTTTGGTATCCTCTTTCTGATATTGAAAGATAAATTGCACATTGAGCTTCTTCGCTCATGGGGAGCTCGAGTTGTGGGCATTACATTACTCATTATTGGAGGTATGGGCATTAGGGAGGCCTCACAAATACCTGAACCTTGTGTGGCTCTAGAGAGTGGTCATCATCAAGCAAATCTGTTGGAGTCTATCCCTACTCTTGAAACTGGCAAAAAGAAATTCAGATTTGCAACCTTTGCAACAGGAATAGTGCATGGCTTGCAGCCAGATGCACTTCTTATGATTTTACCTGCCCTTGCACTACCTTCTCGTTTAGCTGGAGGAGCTTTTCTCTTAATGTTTTTGCTTGGAACTATCATGGCAATGGGTGGTTACACTGCATTTATTGGGTCTTGCAGCGATGCACTGAAAACAAAAGTTCCAAGGATAACAGAGGGACTTTCATGGGGTTCTTCACTTATAGCAATTGCTGTTGGTGGATCAATTCTCTTGAGTGAATTTATGGGAATCAGTCTTTTCTAGTATATGATTCAAAATTTCAAACACGTTCTTTAACCCAGTTGTTACTCATATAGCACCTAAGCTATATTTTCTTGTCTTTGTCAAGTTTTTGTTGTGCTTTTTCAAGTGGAATCAGCAATTAATACACATTTTCAAATTTTAAATTGCATTCAAATTACAAATTATATTGAACGCTCAGATTTATGGCTGTTTAAACATTCAACGGATCAAGTCAATTTTAAAAGGAAAAGTCGTGATCGAAACATCTCCTGAAGGAGAGCAAGCTATCTGGACCTTTCTTCAGAATAATATAGCTAGCTCTTTTTTTCCTAAGGGCATTACAAGAATTAAAACTAACAGAACATGAACAAATTTATTCAGAAAAAAAAGAAAACTTCCTGGCAAATTACAGCAATTCAGAGGCAAAGTTCCATATTTGGAAGTAATTACATTCCTTTGCATCTTTGAAACTATACTTTGTTCATCCTTACAGTTTTTTAGGAGGATACTCATCACATTTAATGCTTTTCACATGAAACAATTATTTTTTAATCTGATCTAATATTAATGCCTGTAAATTTTAGGTGAACAGATTAAATGCACAGAAAATAATTTAAAATCAGACAAGATAACACAGCAGATACCCTGGGAAAACCCTCCTCTTGAGGGAGAAAAACCCAGCAACAAAGATCTCTCTTATATTAAAAAAACAGTGGCAACAAATCTTGTTACAATTAGGTCTAACACAAGACCAATATTCAGTACCAAGTAAATAACAGATAACAAGCTGGCTCTTCAAATTCTGTTCTAGGATAGTTCACAACCTGCCTTGAGATCAATTCGCAATCTGATCTTGTAGAACTGGAAAGACTTAACACTTTGACAGAGAACGGACCTACAGAAATTCACACCTGGCAATATTTGAATTGACTGAATGGAGACCTACAGAATTAGCACCTGGAAGATACTATGCACTGTAAGATCTTTGCACTGTAGGAAGTTCGCACTTGTATGTTGTTCGCCCTGTATGATATCCGCACTGTATGAAGTTCGCACTTGCAAAATTCGCAATCTGCTAACAAGAATTTGCACTAGGAGGTGAAGGTAATTCGCACTTTCTTTATATCTTCCCTTGACAGTTTGCGCTTGACAGAAATTCACCCTTGATGATAATTCGCACTTGACAGAGTTCTGATTTGATAGAGTTTGCAATCTCTTGTTCTTTAATGATTCGCAGTCTCCTAATAAGATATTCGCACTTGAATGGAACTTCGCCCTTGATGATAACGTGCACTAGATGATAGTGAACTTATGTGAATAACCGAACTGAACTGGATGATTACAATGGACGAATCAATGTGAATATATACAAATGAATGGGAGAGACACATCCCTTCAAATCCTTCATGTCGGCCTCCATTAAAAAACGTGACTCTAAGATACATGATGTCGGCTCCAAGAAATCGCGTTTCTTCATAAATGGAAGTCGGCCTTAACAAATATTAAATGTCTTCTAATAAAAGATTTGACTATCAAGATGAATTCGTATCTTCTCATGTTGGCCATAATATAAAATGAAGATAATACAAAAACAATGAATATAAATTAAATAGCCAACGGGCTATCATTTAATTTATGTTTCCTCAATAGGGCTGAGCTGGAAGGAACGACTGAAGCTGCTATATCATTAACACTCCCTCTCAGCTAGGGAGAGAACTTCCAGCTGCGCAATATGAATCATCTCAATATGAGGTCCATCAGCCACCATTGCCTGCAATCAGATGTAAGGAGAAGGATATCATCTCAATGTGATGACGAACATCATGGCCACATCCATGTGTGAAATAACATATCACCTCATTGTGATATTGACCACCATGGCTACACCCATGTTATGGAAAGAAGCTTATCACCTCATCGTGAAAGCATATCACCTCATTGTGATGTCAACCATCATGGCTACACCCATGTATGGTATGTGCAAGTGTTCATCACTTGCGTGATGTTGTCACCTCAACATGACTTTCACCATGGCTCTCCCAGAGGGTGAAACACAAGTACAAGAAGATCATCACGGACTCTCTCACGTGATGTTATCATGGAGTCACACACATGACATCCACCATGACTCAGGTCAGAGGGTGGAAACAAGGGCTTTCACCTCAAATCTCAAAGAGAAATGCATTAACAAGGGATTTCACCTCGAACTTCTCTCACAGAGAAGAACTCATTAAACACGGTCACTGATGCTGAGACTCTTTCTCAGTTAAGGCTGGATTCTCCACTATACCAAGCTTATCTCGGAAGTATACAAACTTTATCCTGGCGAGAGACTTGGTGAGAATATCTGCCGTCTGCTCATCAGTGCTAATGTACCTCAACTGTACAGCCTTCCGCAGTACCATATCTCTGATATAGTGGTACTTGATCTCAACATGCTTGGATTTTTCATAAAACTCAGAATTGACAGAAGGCTTCACACAACTCTGATTATCACAATAAATAATAGTAGGCTCCATTGATTGTCCAGACAATCCTACAAGGAGCTTACGAATCCATACTGCTTCTCGAGCTGCCACACAAGCTGCAATAAACTCGGCCTTTGTTGTACTCAGTGCCACTGAAGACTGCTTCCTGCTACACCAGGAAGTCATTGCAGAACTTAAACTGAAGCAACCGCTAGAGGTGCCCTTCTGATTTGCAACACAACCATCTTCTATAGGTTCAGTAGGCTCCCTCTGAATCTTTAAGTACTTGGCCTTGCAACATTGCAACTTTCACTTCTTCTTAGTAAGTTACAAAACTCCCTCTTGATCCTTGCTTCAGAGATTGCAAAGAAGACTTCTGGAAGTGAACTCCCTCTAGCCACCAACTCAGTCCCATGGCTGCAAGTTGTGACTTCATGCTTGATCATTTCTTTGGTTGGCATAACTTCCTCATAAGATGCCTCAATCTTTTCATAGCTAAGCAGTCTCTCATCACTTTCCTGCTTCTAGCTGTTCACAAAGCATTTAGAGAGAGATTACTAACAGTTTATGACTATCCAAAGAAATATCAGGACTAGAATCATACAAGGTTCAGGTTATAACATGAACACATAAGAATTTATGCACAATGTTAGAACATGAATAAATAAATCAACCTGAAAGAGAAATATATCAAAAGATCAAACTAAAGGGATAAAGAAACTTATCTTTATATAATTTTGATATAACTCTTTCTTTCATCTTTTACTCCTCTTGAGAGTGCCAAACTCAGCACAACAAAACAACAATCTGCACAACTAAAGATTTCTTGAATGCATTATGCGGTTAGCATGTAGAACAAACTCTCTCCAAGAGTTCAAGGTTCTATCACAGATCATGCATTGGAGAATGATATCGATGTGATCAACCTATCACAACAAAAATACAATTCTCTTCTTCTTTTTTTTTTTTATTTATTTTATTTCATCTCAAAGTCATACTCAAGGATCTACATGATTAGTATGAATCAACTCACAATAGAGAATTTGAAATCTCCAAAGGATCTTTATGCTCGAGATCACAATTCAAGAGAAATTACAATCTCTTTATACTAATCACACAAGATCCAAAAATAAAATATATAACTTAACAAACAAAGAATACTTATCTCTTTAAATATTCTGATGGATGCAAGATATGTTGATTTTAAGCACAGATCAACACACAACTTTCACGGCTTGAACACAGGCCCATGACTTAGAATAGAAATTCCCTAGAATCCTTCTGAGGAGAGGACTTATTCATATCCGCAAGTGAAGCATGCTGATTAGGCCTAGTTGGGCAATCCTTGGCGAAGTGCCCAAACTCATCACACCTAAAACATTGAATCTTGGACATATCCCTCTTCTTCTTGGATGGAGGTGCATCATGATTTCCCTTGTCCCGATTCCTCTTGAAGAAACTTTTCCTTCCATCTTTTCCTTTCTTCTTTGAAGCAAGGGAGGTGAGAACATGAATGTCTTCATTCTTTGAACTTTGACCAACACCTCTTGCCACCAACCTTGATTCTTCTTGAATGCAATCAGATCTTAGGCGATCAAACTTAGGCAGTTTTGATCTTGCACTGATTCCTTGAATGAAGGATTCCCAAGACAAAGGCAGCCCATTGAGAGCAAGCATAGTCAGATCCTTGTCTTCAACCATATGCCCAATCGTTGATAGCTGATCTCTCAAATTTGAAATCCTCATGAAGTATGCAGTAACAGATTCTCCCTTAGACATCTTCACATGATGCAATTGATGCTTTAGTGCAAGGGCTCGGCTGGTATTGTTGACTTCGTACATCTCTTCCAAGGTCTTGAGCATATCTCTTGCTGTCTTCAACTTAGAAATGATAGGAACAATATGATCCTTGACAGAGTCAACCAGAATCTTCATTGCTTTGATGTCTTTCTTCAGCCACTCCTCCTTTTCTTCTTCCTCCTCAGGTACAGAAATGCTAGACTCCACGGACTCACCCAAATCATTTTCACGCAGGGTGAGCATGATCCTAAATCTCCATGAAGTGAAGTTGGATGCACCTTCGAGTCTATCTTCAACCTTTAAACCATTCACCATCTTGACTGATGTAGGTAAGTGAACAACAAAAGAATATGTTGAATTGCAATAATCTGATCACGATCCTCAAACCCGCTCTGATACCATGTAAATTTTAGGTGAACAGATTAAATGCACAGAAAATAATTTAAAATCAGACAAGATAACATAGCAGATACCCTGGGAAAACCCTCCTCTTGAGGGAGAAAAACCCAGCAACAAAGATCTCTCTTATATTAAAAAAACAGTGGCAACAAATCTTGTTACAATTAGGTCTAACACAAGACCAATATTCAGTACCAAGTAAATAATAGATAACAAGCTGCTCTTCAAATTATGTTCTAGGATAGTTCATAACCTGCCCTGAGATCAATTCGCAATCTGATCTTGTAGAACTGGAAAGACTTCACACTTTGACAGAGAACGGACCTACAGAAATTCGCACCTGGCAATATTTGAATTGACAATGGAGACCTACAAAATTTGCACCTGGAAGATACTATGCACTGTAAGATCTTTGCACTGTAGGAAGTTCGCACTTGTATGTTATTCGCCCTATATGATATCCGCACTGTATGAAGTTCGCACTTGCAAAATTCGCAATCTGCTAACAAGAATTTGCACTAGGAGATGAAGGTAATTCACACTTTCTTTATATCTTCCCTTGACAGTTTGCGCTTGACAGAAATTCACCCTTGATGATAATTCGCACTTGACAGAGTTCTGATTTGACAGAGTTCGCAATCTCTTGTTCTTTAATGATTCGCAGTCTCCTAATAAGATATTCGCACTTGAATGGAACTTCGCCCTTGATGATAACGTGCACTAGATGATAGTGAACTTATGTGAATAACCGAACTGAACTGGATGATTACAATGGACGAATCAATGTGAATATATACAAATGAATGGGAGAGACACATCCCTTCAAATCCTTCATGTCGGCCTCCATTAAAAAACGTGACTCTAAGATACATGATGTCGGCTCCAAGAAATCGCGTTTCTTCATAAATGGAAGTCGGCCTCAACAAATATTAAATGTCTTCTAATAAAAGATTTGACTATCAAGATGAATTCGTATCTTCTCATGTCGGCCATAATATAAAATGAAGATAATACAAAAACAACGAATATAAATTAAATAGCCAACGGGCTATCATTTAATTTATGTTTCCTCAATAGGGCTGAGCTGGAAGGAACGACTGAAGCTGCTATATCATTAACAATGCCATGGAAGCATGGTATATTGTTCATTATTTTTGTTCTTGAGGGAGTTCTGTTAGTTTATTGCTTTGCACACACTGTTAGGTATCTCTACTGGCTTGAAATCGATGATAACACAAACTGTTTCATCCCCACTGTTGCTGGTTCTGTTATTAATACAATTCCAGCAAAAGATCGGAATCCCCTGAAGTCAGACAAATAAGCTCTAAAATCAAAGGGATGATAAAAATGTCTTCTTGTTGAGTATGATAAAAAAAATGTATTCTCATGTCTACAGATTTGAATTCAATCATAACCCTTAACCCTGTTTCCCTTCTGCCTTTTTCTTTACTCCCCATGGTCAATGAACTTCTGCTAACCATGAGTGGAATTCAAGTTAGTAGTGGAAAGGACATTCATACTGAAAGGGTGAGTGCATATGAGGGAGGGATATTGCGACCTAAGTAAAAGTAACAGAGAAATATAAAACACAAGTGATCACAGAATTTTCAGCGATATCATAAGGTTAAAGGGAGCTATAAGATTCTTGGTCTGCACCTAAAGCCATAGCTGTCTCCAAAGCAGCTTGCTATCTTAGGCAGAGGTGGAAAGATAAGGCATTTCAGCTCAAGTTCCACAAAGAGGAGCAAGTTCTGTACCCATCTAGGTGAGACTCAACAAATATCACCCATCAAAGCCTTCAAAACAAACCCGAGTGAAATTAGGCTATCCGTGGGGCTGCAACTATTAAGCATTGATTTACATCAGACATAAAGCATTTCATCCTCAATGTATGGCGCACTTCCCTGCTATACAAGACTGCTTAGCATGGTAAATACCAAATCACATAATGGAAACTAATGGCCATGGACTAGAAAAACTCCAATCTAATAGCTTCTCATGTTGGGGCTGGATGCTCAATAACCATAGTTCCATGGAGTTTCTTGATGTGGGGGGAGGGCGGAGGACAGCAGGGGGACGGTAGCGGGGTGGCAGCAGGGCGTTGAAATACATATAGTACTTGAAAAAATAGTTATAAAAATATGTATAAGTAAAAGAATTATACATCTTGGAGACAAGTAGGAGTCCTCTAGATGTCTTGAGGACATCCTGACGTCCTTGAAGTCCTAGTGTCGTCTTGGAGACAGTGATGGTGGTGGTGGGATGGTGGTGCTGGTGGCATTGGTGGTGGGCTGTTAGAGGGGACGTCCCCCCAAGTCCCCAAGTCTCTGAGACGGGGACATCTAGAAAACACGGGGTTTTTTTGGAGGGGATGCATCCCCATGGAACACTGTCAATAACATAGCCACCAGCCTTTTGCAGGTTAAAGATTTTTCGGAGTGTGGATTAAACTCTAACCTCCCTCAAGCTAAATGCCTGTATCAAGCCTTCGACACCATGCTCAAATGACAAAAAATTTAGGCGCATCAGGCCACTTAGTTATAATATCATGTTATATTAATATAACCATGGACTGGCTAAATGTCTAACCTATAACTTTCAATCTATGGTGATTGGCGTTCTATCGCTAAGCTCAGCTCTTCACGGATTGTGCCAGTGTGGATTGAATGACCAGCACCAATCATTGGTCTCCCCAAAATAAAAACTTTGTTTTGTCCATGGTATATAACCTTAGAACAGTATTAGGGTTCAGACTTAATGCACCTACCAAACCTTATGATATAGGAGTTTCAAAAGAAAATATGCGGTCATAATATCTGAATCACCGTGGCCATTCCTCCAAACCTCGTGACATAGTGGGGATGCCAATCTAGGCTTACTATTTGCTATTGCACTTCTGGCTAAGAGCTCTCTCCTTTGCAAACATTTTTCTTGTCACAACGCAATATGAACTTCAATTGGCCAGATAAAGAATATATACCCCTAGGATCTCCATGATAGAGTTTCTCTACAACGTTGGTACTAAGAGCTTAGAATTTGCTTGTATAATTCTTTTGACGAAAGGCTCTAAGGGTGCAGTAGAGCCCTTGTTCTAAACTAGTTGCTCCCACTTGATCACTAGTGATTGTTAAGGTGCATTCAATATTTCAAAAAACATTTAAATGATCAATTGAAGCAAATAGTAGAACACTCCAGAGGTGTATCCGAGAGGTGTTATGTATGAGTCCTACCCAATACGAGGTTTTAAACAATGCCTACAAACTAAACGATGCTCACAACTGCTTGACTTTAGAGGTGCCACGCCATTGGGACTTTGGTAAGGTAAGGGTGTGATGGATTTCAGTACCCCCTTGAATTAGGTATCGCAAAGGTCCGCCTTTCATTATCATAAACGGTGGAAAATGGTTATAAAGATACATACATACACTTTGAATAGGTAGTTTGCAATACGAGTTTTGATGGTTTCCCTTCTACCAAGTCATTTAGTTAAGGGTGCCTACCAAATGACCAAAATTACCTGCAAGCGGCCATTACCATTTAACTTGATAAAAAGGAATGTAATTTTAGTTTTCAAACGTCGGCTCGGTCACGCATGAAAGAGGTCAATAAGGAGAAATTGACTTTGTCAAGTCCAACCCTTCACTCTGTTCATGAATGAATTCATGGGAAGGTTCCCATATGGATTCATTTTCATATATATATATATTCATTCCCTGTTTCGTTGATTTCTAAGCATTCCGTCATTGTATATAGAAACATCTTGGAATAAGGGCCTTCATTAGATATTCCTGTTAGATCTTATCTAAATTGCCTCATGGAACCAACATACGTCACCATCTTTTTCAAAGCGAGATGTCTACCCCTCTCTCTCTATATATAAAACAGAGTCATAGTTGTCCTCACTTATATGATAGCGAGGAAAATATGCTTTGTTTTAGTCTTCACATTTCATTTTTGTTTAGCCTCTTTCGAAGATTGCACTTCACAAATCATCTTCTTTTTGAAGCATCTTATTAATGGAGATTTGGCTTCGTAGAGATTCCTTTTTGAAACTTTCTCAATTTGTCTTATATGGAACTTAGATAAGCCTACATCAACCTCTCCTAGATCCTTTTCTTGGCCATTCTTACTTGTGAGAGATGTTCTACCTTCTCTAATTTTATGTGGAAAAGTGAAAAAATGATTCCTAAGCTTATTTTAGGTTAAACCAATGAATGTTTATATATAAGCAATTATTAATTTAAACTAAATAAATACTAGCAATCACACCTTAGTGTGCAATGGGTACGTCGAAGAAGTGTGGAAGATAAATTAATTAGGTAACTAGCATAGACACCTAAATTTGGACACTTAATTTATCCAAACTT
Organism: Sequoia sempervirens; assembly: GCA_007258455.2. Classification (NCBI taxonomy): domain Eukaryota; kingdom Viridiplantae; phylum Streptophyta; class Pinopsida; order Cupressales; family Cupressaceae; genus Sequoia; species Sequoia sempervirens. Next base: position 601,926,589 of record VDFB02271358.1, read on the forward strand.
ATCCCCTTTCATCTAACATCCCCTTATTCGTGTTAATTAGGTAATATTACTATTATTTAATTAATAATTAAATACCTTACCCCTTTCATCAAATGAATTCCTCACATGTCACATCCTCTATCATTTTCATTTAATCCTAATTATTCTTCTAATAAATCTCATCATTAGGGATGTGCACATGCTTAATCCTTGATTAGGATGTGTCACTTGATTAGGATGTGTCACATCTTCCAACTTTTGCAAGTTGGCCTCTAATCTCTCTTAGCCACCTAACCCTCATTTAATCCTTCATTAACTAGCCTAATCGACCTCTCAAAGAATTTTTAATTCCTTTTATCCTTTCAAGGAATATTAAAATCATTTTTCTCTTCCCTATGGGATCTTTGACTTGTCACATCAAGTCACATGTGACAAGTGTTTACCTTTTTAGGCACCTTGTCTTATCCAATGTACTTTCTACCTCTTCCTTTAGAACCTTGTTTTATCCACAAGATTCTTCAAGCATGTGAATTTTTAATTCACTTTTTATTCCTCCAAGGAATCTTCTCATCTCCCAATGTACTTTCAAGGTACATGTCCTTCCTCCACATCATGTACCCTTCTTCCACCTAATTCACACATCACCATCCTTAAGCCATCTCACATTCCACATGTCAAGAGTTGAGGGCTAGTGAGTCCTCAACTCACCATAGCCCTTCATCTTGACCTTGTTGGATGAATCTCAATTGTTGAATTCTCTAGAGAATTCAACTTCCTCTATAAATACCCCCTCTTTTCTCTCATTTGGGGGGTTGATCATTGTGCTAACCAAACTCTTGCAAAATTTCCATTTGAGCCATACTTAGCCAAAAATTTGCATTCCTTGCATCCATCATACCATTTTCATCCATTTCTCATCCATTTTGCATCTTATATCAACATCTTTTATCATCCAAGGAGAATATACAAAATCAACCATCAAGAGCCAACCAAAGGATCGATTCGAGACAAGGTATAATCAATTTTTTTTTGTTATCTTTACTTTGTTTTTGAATCCAATTAGCCCTATCTTGAGGTGTTAGGTGTTTAGGTGGTTTCTTGCATGTCTTGTATTGCTGCTCATTTTTGGGACTATTTTTACTCCTGATCACATTTCTGGCATGCCTGGTGGGACCCACAGACGAGTCCTGTTCTTTCATGTTTTCTATTTTTTTACTGTTTGCAGATGCATGTTGCAGAGGGGTGAACCCGACCTATCAGACAAGCGTACTTGACCTCTAGGGGCGAACCTGACCTGCCTAGGGGCATACTTGACTTTCAGGGGTGAACCTGGCCTAGCAGACAGGCGAACCTGACCTCCACAGTGACCTAAAATTTATAGTTTTCACCTCTAGGGGCGAACCTAACCTGCTTAGGGGCGTCCCTGACCTTTAGGGACGAACCTGACCCAACAGACAAGCAAACCTGACCTCCACAGTGACCTAAAATTTATAGTTTTCACCTCTAGGAGTGAACCTGAACTGCCCAGGGGTGTACCTGATCTTCAGGGGCGAACCTGACCCAGCAGACAGGCAAACCTGACCTCCATAGTGACCTGAAATTTGTAGTTTTCACCTCCAGGGGCGAACCTGACCTGTCCAGGGGTGTACTTGACCTTCAGGGGTGAGCCTGACTTAATAGACAAGCGAATCTGACCTATCCAGGGGCATACCTGACCTTTATGGGTGAACCTGACCCAACAGACAAGCGAACCTGACCAAAAACAACTTTTTCTATAAGGTAAAAAGTGAAATTTAAGTACTATTTTTGATAGTTTTGAGTGTTTTTGACCCCCTAATGTGTCCTGTTTGTGTCTATGCAAACATCTAATCATCATTTGGAAAAGAACAAGAAGAAAAATCACTAACAAATTTCCTTGCAGGGTTATTTATTTATCAATTGTTGCTTGTTGTTTCTTGATAACTTAGGCACATAACTTAACTAGGGGTGTCAATTTACCTTGTGTGTTGTGCTTCTTGGTAAGCTATTTGACGTATCCAATCCCCTTACGCCATTTGGTGATCCTGGGTGACGAGAAATCATAGCTTACCAAGTTCTTTGAGTCACCCTTTTACTTTTCTTAACGAAACCTGCTTGGGGATTTCATCACTCCAAGGGACGATTCCAACCACGCGTACTGACGAGGTATATAAAGGGGGAGAGCGAAAACTATACCTCAATCCAACCACGTCATAATGGGTGAAGTGTCAGGATGATGTGAAGAGTTGGTCTGAGCCTTTAGTATTTCGCTAAGGTTCCCGACTCATGCTTGTGACAGGTTGGTGTTCATAGTTTGGGCCTCACATACCAGGTGTATATTGATGACTCCCTAGCAACCATATTCATCCTAGAATAGAAGACTCTGTTGGCCATACCCATTTCTACTAGATTTAGGATCGTGCTATTTGAACTGTCTTCTTTGTGCAAAACCAATAATTTTCTGTTTTAGTCAAGTCAGGCTTATCCTATGAATACTGTTTGCTACGTTTTGGGTCCTTTGCCTTAGTCTTTTTTCCAAAACATATGTTCAGATTTGTCCACATACGTACCTGAACTCTAGGGGCGAACCTAATCTCTTGTAGGGGTGTACTTGACCTTTGAACAAGCCCCTTTTGAGCCTGTTTCAGTCAGTTTTGATCAATCTTCAGTCCACAGGTGTACCTGACCTCTTGCACAAGCGTACCTAACCTCTTGCACAAGCGTACCTGACCTCTTGCATAGGCATACCTACCCTCCTGTATAGGGGAACTTTCCCTCCTAGACATGTGAACTTTCCCTCCTAGACATGTGAACTTTCCCTCCTGTACAGGCGAACCTGCCGTCCTGGACAGGTGAACCTGCCCTCTCGTACAGGTGAACCTGCCCTCTTGTACAAGCGAACCTGCCCTCCAGGGGCGAATCTGCCCAGCTAGGGGTGAACCTGCCTAGCCAAGGGTGAACCTACTTAGCCAGGGGTGAACTTTCCCAACCAAGGGCAAACATGCCCTTCAAACAACTGATTTCACCCTCTGTTCAGTCGTTTCAAGCACCCGTTTGCCCGTCATCAACACATTTTCTGTAAGTCATCGTTTCATCGACCAAACCACATAAGTGCTACTTAGAACATCATTAGAGTCTATATCTATCATCAAATCATCCATTCCAATCATCTAGACATTGTTTTGAGGGTTTTTATTTTTATGCCGAAACTTCCAGAGGCCATAACTTTTGACTCGGGTGTCTGATTGAGCTAAAATTTTACGGGTGGTTGTGTTATGAGGTGGCATGTGGATTTCCAATTGACTCTAAGTCATTTGGACTCTGTTTCGATACATTTTCGAGGCTCCAAACTTTAATCTTGACCCTCAAAATTGTAATTTAGTGTTTTTTTTTATAGTTTTTGAAAAACTATTTTCGTTAATAACTTGGAATGCATGTCTCAGATTTGGAATGTTAGTTGGAAATTCATCCTATCTTAGTTTTGGGTTTTTTTGGGAAAAAAATGGACTCTCAAAGGTATGTCTGTGAAGTTTCCTAAAATGGCAAAATTTGGTAATTTTTGAAAACTGCCAAATCTAGAAAAATCTGATTGTCAGCACCTTACGTCCTTTAAACCCATGAACTTGGTGTAGAATCAATCCCATCACATCCTCGAATCATCCTAATCAGAGAAATCCTAATTTGAGCTTTAATCTACTCCTAATTTGAGCTTTAACCAAAACCCTAACCTGCACTTGCCTACCTTGGGCGAACCTACCCCTCAAACAATTGATTTCATCCTTCATTCGGTCATTTCACACAACCTTCTTCTCATCTCGAGCATTATTCACCTCGTTACGAGTATCTTTTCATCCATTCCAAGAGTCAGTCTCCCAATCCAAGCATTCATTCATCCATTTCGACTAATCATTTACTCATTTCAAGCTTTCATTCATCCATTTTGAATGTTTGTTCTCCTCGTTCCGAGTAGTTGTCCACCCTTTTCGATCATTCGTTTACTCATTCTGAGTAAACGTTAATCCATTTCAAACCTCCTTCTATCATTTCAAATTCTCGTTCAACCATTCTGATCATTCGTTTGCTCATTTCGAGTAAACGTTCATCCATTTCCAACCATTTTTTATTGTCTTGAACTCTCGTTTAGCCATTCCGATCATCTATTTACTCATTCTGAGTAAACGCTCATCCATTTCAAACCTCCTATCATTTCAAACTCTCGTTCAACCATTCTGATCATTCGTTTGCTCATTCCAAGTAAACGTTCATCCATTCCCAACCTTCTTCTATCATCTTGAACTCTCGTTCAACCATTCTGATCATCCGTTTACTTGTTCCAAGTAAACATTCATCCATTTCAAACCTCCTTCTATCATTTTGAACTCTATTTCAATAGTCTTGATCAATCGTTTACTCATTCTAAGTAATATTTCATCTATTCCAAACCTTCATCTTCTCGTTCTGAGAATAATTCATTCGTTGTGAGAAATCGTTTACTCATTCCGAGTAGTCATTCATCTGTTTCGATCAATCATTTACTTGTTTTGAGTATTCGTTCATCCATTTTTGTCATCCGTTCCTCCAATAAAATCATTGCTTTCCCCATCCAAATCCCCTAAACTTCATCTCTAGTTATTATCCAAATTGACCTAAGTGTCTTATCTGATCATCATCATCAATATCTGCTTAGGATTTTCATCCATAATCATCATCGTCGGCCCAATCAATCCATTTTCAATATCAAAGTGGATTCGGTGCCACAATCATCCTTTTATCTGATCAATCAACATCCTAAGTCACCTAGGACAATCTCTGAATGGGGTTTAGAATCCCTTCCATCATCAGTCGATCTTATCAATCATCGATTGATCCAATCCAATCCAATCCAATCCAATCCAATCACATCCCTATCCAATCACTTTTGACCCAATCAATCTACTTCCATCTTAAAGTAGATTCGATGTCATAGTCATGCTTTGGTAATCAAATTTGATCATCAAAATCAATCCCATCGCACCATCCAATCATCCTAATATGAGCTTTAATCCAATCCTGATATGAACTTGACCTAAATCCTGACTCGAGCTTTAGTCCATTTGCATCCAAAATCTTTGATCCATCATATTTATCCTTTTATCATCATGAATCCTTATCCTCCATCAATAGTAGTCAAGGGAAACCCTAATTACATCAACGACAATAACGAAAGTTTTTTCAATCAAGAAGAATATGACACAGATCCCCTTGACACTATTATCACTAGTAAACTTTCTCCACCCGCTTTCCAAAATCCAATCACCCCTTCTAGCTATCCCGTTATGTCTTCATCCATGCCTACTCATGCTCCTTATGCTACCTTTGACAAGGGATATTCATTACCTTCCTTGTTCGCATATTTGTCATATCCTTCATCTACATCATCCTCTTATCCAACACCCACATCCTCTTATCCTAATCTACCATCCCAGTATCCCTATCACAATCCCACATCCATGTCCCCTTATCCTAATTCTCCATACCAATCAACCTATCCTAATCCCACATCCACACCTTTTTATATCTTAAACCTACACCCGCATCAACTTACTCTAATCTAACCTCCACATTTTCTTATCCTAATCCATCATCCACATCTCCCTATCTCAATCTACCATTTCAATCTTCCCATCCTAATGCACCACCCCAATATCCTTAATACAATCCACCGCCCGTATCCTCTTGTCCTAATTCACCATTCCAATAACCCTATCTTAACCCTTCATCTAATATTAATCCCCCAGCTATTCCCAGTCCTGCATCCAATCCCATTTCCCCATCTAATCTTAGTCCACCAATCCCTAGTCCTAATCCCCCACCAATCCATAATCCTCCATCCACTCCTACCATACCATCTCAGCCTAGAATATTCAAGTTTCTCACTCCAGAAGTTCTCCAAGGACTTATAACAAAGAAGACATCTCCCACTCCACACCTTGAAGTTGTGGAATCATGCCATCCCAACCCATCATCCACGATCATTAGTGACGAGACCTTTCTCCACCCAACACCTATCATTGATGTTACAGCTCAAACCATCGAAACCATCACATCCTCTGAATCCACTGAGCCCCCATCTCCTACCATCACATCTACTGAATCCATTGAACACCCACCTCCTACTTTGAGAGTTGTCAAACCCATCGACAACATCCAAATCCAATCCACTTCTCCTACCCCTAGTATCACTGAAATACATTCTGATGAATGCTTCAAATCGTCCATCCGTCCATCTCCCCAACTTGAAGAGTCCCTCAAACACTCTATCATCCTGCCATCCACACAAGATGAGTCATGCCAAGAGTTTGATCTAAAGCATGCCAACATATCCCCTTCTCTAGATCAAGATCCTACTATCCCATCTAGTCCTACTCAAGATCACACTCCTCCATCCACTCCATCTCATGACCCCCTTGACATTCAAGATTTCGTCACTCCATCACATGAGCTCTTATCACCTGTTGTCACAAATCCAGATCCCATCATATTTCCTAATCCATCTCTTGGATCCTTATCACTCACTCATCCTAATTCAGATGTTGCTATCCCATCATCTCCCTCTCATGATCCCCCATCATCACCTAAACTGCTATATATCCCCTTGGTACTCTCACATTCTTCCATGGTGGCCTCAACCTCCTTGTAGAAGAAAAACACAACGTATATACCACCAATCATCCTCTGCCTAATGATGGAATCACATCATGTTTTAAGAATAACAAAAATCCTATCATGGATCGAATGCTCAAGAACCTAAACTATCAAGGAAAAGGTTTAGGCCTTCATGAGCAAGGTATTTTAGAGCCCATCTAGGTCAAAGAATAAATATGTATGCAAGGTCTTAGACCTATTTCCCAAGACTTGCAATCTAAAGATGTTGGTACAACCTCTAGACGCCCTCAATGAGCCTCTTCCAAAAGAAATATAGGCTCTTCCCATTGCTCCACCAGATCATATGCTGCCATCCCTCCTCCTCCATCTTATCGCATGAAAACCACCGTCCATATTCCTCCCTCATCTGCTCCATCCATTTTGGTTCCTTATGTCCCTCCACCCACTATGTCTATTTCGGGCCCTTATATCCCATCATCACCTCCTCCATCTCGTCCTATTCATCCTTTCATCCATCCAACACCTATCCATGTCGCCCATCATAAACATCCCACTCTCATACCCCCTAATCAAGATCAACAAAGGTACATACCTCCACATCCTCCATCTACACGTAATCCTCATAATCCTACCTCCATCGCTCCACATCATCCATCTCCTCACACCCATCGCATTGCTACTAAAAGCACTTTGGATGCTAAAACAACAATGCATAAATCCACACATCCAAATGAATCTATAGCTCCCCATGTCCCCTCTAAAAGACATGGTGAAGAGAAGAAAAATCAAATCCACAATCAAATTCATAACCATTGGTCACAAAGGCCCACCAAAGCAAAAGTCAAAACCATGTGGATCCCAAAGAAAAAAGATGCAATGCCTTCGCATGGAAAATCTGTAACAACATCCAAAGTTGCTAATTTGAAAGCCAATCATACACTTCCTCCATCTCCTAAATCTGTTTTGGGTCCTTATGTCCCAAAATTCACTATCCCATCTCCTCCATTATCTCCATATTCTACATCCATTAATCCTCCTATCTTTTCACATACACCACCACATGTGCCAATGTTGGTCTTGAACTCACCACCCCATCACACACCTATCCCATCATTTTATCCATACCATTTCCAGTATCCCATCCATTATCCCACATATTTTCCCCATCAATCCCTCTAATTTATCTTCTTGCATAATCCATTTATCGTAATAGGGTTGTACCAACATCCAACAGTGACTTCAAACATGGGCTCTTAATACCTCGTATGGAACTTGATGTTTGAGTCCTTTATCCATATCCTTATCGCATGTATTTTAAATTGCCTTATCCACATCCCTATCTTTACTCATCCCCATCTTCATTCTATCCAAAAAATCCAAAAAAGTAAAAAAAAAGTCAAAAAATCTTTAAAAAAAAATCAATCAAAAAAATAAAAATAAAATAAAAACAAAATAGTAAAGAGAAATAATTTGGTGCAGGAGCACCTACACCACAATGTTCATCTTTGGTCAATTGAGTGCCTAATAGGTTTATGTTAAGTATTTTGTGTGTTTATTTTGTCCAATAAGGTCTAAAAAGACCAACGATAATGTAATAAATGTGTTTGTTGAGTCATTTAGGGAAGAAGGTTAGTCTTGCACCTACAAGTGTTTGTAGCCTTTGAAGGAAAATCTTGGAGTTTGTATTAGGGGGGTGCAAGGTTTGGGTCTTATGAAGGTGATGAGGCTATTTTCAAGCCTTTAGTATGATTTTAATTGTCATAGGTTGCAAATAATGCATAGGTATTTCAATATGCTTGTAAAAGTAATCCAAATAGGTAATTAGGCCTCCAATGGTCCTAATCTTTCAAAAGTTGTTAAAAGGTAGTTATGGGCATTGAGGAGATGGCCCTTGGTTTGAGAATATATTTAAAGGCCTCTTCAAGGCTCTAAGGAGGTTGGAAGAAGCATTGTATTAAATTTGCAAGAAGCAATACCACGTTTTCCTGTGCAAAACTCTATTTTTCACTGTTTTCCTGAACTTTGCAGGTTGTGTACGGAATAGCACCAAAATTTAATGATCTAAACTCTTCAGTTTCATGTAGATATAAGTCTTACCTTTCCTTTGAATTCATTCTGAAGATTTAATATTCATTTTGGAGGGAGCATTCAAAGATTTTCTAAAACTGCTTGTGTAAGGCAGAAAAAGCATTGTTTGGGAGTTAATTTAATGGCATAAGCCTTCCACCTACTGTTAATACTATTTATCAGTGGTAAGGAAATATAATATGGTAGGGTAACCTTTTTAATATTTTAGATGCATAAAGGAAACAATTTAGGAGGTTGAGAATGCTGCCCTTGGGTAGATTGAGTGTATTTTCATGTGGAACAGTGGTGCCCATGAGAGTTTGTAAAGAAACAGTAAAGGAAATGATATTGTGATGTATTTATGAGTTTATGCAGGGTGTAACCATGATGTTTGATGCATTTTCTATGCTTCTGGAAGCCGGGAGATAGGTGATTCATTAAAACCCTAGGTTAATGCATGGTAAAGGAGGGTTTCATAGAACAATGTTAAAGAGGCCTTGAAGCTATAAATAAATTGTGGAATCTGATGTTTTGACATATAATAAATGACTGTCCAAGAGTTCATGGTGATTGGAGAAGTCTAAAGAGTAGTTTGTTTGTAAATTAGGGCTAATTTTGTAGCCTTTTGAGCAGAGTCACTCAATGAAACTCTACAATGTTGCAAAAGAACCTTGTATGAATGATTGGGGGATTGTATTTGATGTTGAGTGGATACTATGTTGATGTTGTGTTGGTATTTTTTCAGCCTTCTTGAAAAGATATGCTCTTTTGTTGATTTTGGTGACTTTGAAGCTATAGTGTTGGCTTGTATAAAGGATTGTTTTGAAAAGTGGAACCTTGAAGAATCTGATTGTTATATTATATTGGGTCTAAATAGATGCCTAAACGATGTTGAGATAGGTCTTTGTGTAATCAGATTGTGTTGGGCAGTTGAGTTGCTAGGTTGTGTGTTTGGGGATTGATGTCAAAGTGGCATATTTGAGAGAAGTTGTGTCAATTTGTTTCTTGGGTCTCCACACTTCTGCATCATAATCCATCCAATGGTGAAAACTTGGCCAACAAGCACCTTGGATAGGTACCATGATGAAAAACTAGAAAACATGCGTCATGCGTAAATCCCCATCCATCCTTTTCCACAATTGGGGAAAACTTCTTGATATGCCTTCCCTCCATCCGCTATGCTTCTTGCTATACTTCTAGCTATGCACCTATCTTCCTGCTATACATCCTTTTCATTCATCCCCTCCATCCTACCTATCTTACACATCTTGCTTGGCATATCTCATTTATCCCAATCCTTCCATCTTCCTTATGATCTTGATATCAGTAGGTGCAAACATATAAACATGCTTTGGACACCTCTTGGCATACATTCCCCTCATCTGCACACTATCCTAATCCTTATTCGCATTCATCTACCTTCTTTTTCCATCCATCATGCTACCATTAATCTCCCTTCCTTATCCATGCATCCTATCCATATCCATCTCACTCCCTTGTTTGACTATCCTTTTATCTTTCATCCTTCATGCCTCCTCGCACATGACATATCTAGAGTGGGGGCATCTATCTTCCTTTGTGATATAGTCCTTGGAGATATCATTCATCCCTTAATCCCTTAATCCTTTTTCACCTCCCCATCCTCATCTTCCAATCCCTCCACACAATCCTTTTAACCTCCCTATCCTTATTCCCCTATACATCCATCGTAGCATCCCTCCCATTCCCCATCCTTATCTTCCTATCCATTTCTCTCTATCCCCATCCCATCTCATAATCCATTATCATTGGTATCTAGCTATAGGCTACTCCCCATGCAACCCAATGCCATCTATCTCATCGTTATCATTCCCATTCCTTTCACACATCTTTTTAATCTCCTATCCTTTCTCATCATTCATCCATACATCATATCATCCTCCCAATTCATCTTTTGATGCTTTGAATAACTTTCCCATCCTTGAACTTCGTGTGATCTTCATCATCCTATCCAATCCACTAGGTCTATTTGGTCCCATCATGTTGGTCCTATCATTTTATACCCTTATCTAGGGTTGTCTCATCATCCTTTATATGTTGTTTATCTTTTGATTTTGTCGAACTAAGTTTCCCCTGCACTTTCACGTAGGCAAGGTTGATCATTTGATCTACCCCCAGGGCTCCTTTTGTCCATCCTATATTTATCATCCATCGAGGTCTCCATCATTCTCTTTCCAATTTTATCCATGGTCAATCATCAGCCTTTTATCAAACTACGAGGGCTCTGTGCTTTCACGTAGGAAAGGCTAATCTTTGATCATCCCCTAAGCCCCTAGGTTGCTAGGATGTGTCAGTCTCTTGTCTTGTGTCATGTCTCTTGTGTCATGTCATCAAGCTATTCCCTTATCTATTTGGTTCTTAACAAATGAGATCCACTAGTATCAGTAGATCCAATCGCTTCCAAATATCCTGCGTCACATCGATCTTTTAGTTTAGTATCCATCTTTGGTCTCAACAAGATGCATCCTTCCTAACAGACCTCATCAACCCCATCCATCCCCTTGATCCTATGGAAAAGAATGTTTAAAATTGATCGTAATCTTTTGATGCTTTTGACTTTTGTTTATCATTTGAGCTCCCTATCATCACTTGTCATGGTCGCCTTGATCCATCATATCAAGGTGTGCTTTTATTGGTAAACATATGGGCATATCTTGATCTTTTCTTTGCTGTTGTCTTCTCAGTTGTCCCATGTAGTACCCACCAAGATCCTTGAGGTCTTGTGTTATGCTGGGGGATCCTTGTGTGCTTGTGGTCATCCCAATACCTGGCCCGACCAAGGTCATCGCAACTTTGGGGTCTTGGGATAGCCTTCTTGTTTGTTGTGTTTATTTCATGCATTAGACACTAATCTGCCTTGGTCATTTATACCTTGGTGTATCGTGTCTTCTGCTATAGAAAAAATCAATGCTCCTAAAGATGGAAAATTGCATTTGGATTGCATTTCATCTCCATTCTCTCATCTATCAAAATCCCCCCATCCATTCATCCTTCATCACTCTCCCCTCTCAATCTCCTACCACCTTTTCATCCTTTCTTACCCATCACTTTGCATCATCTTTCTCATATACCCCTTGCATCATCTTATCCATTTCATGAGCACACTCGTGTTCTCTTGAACCCGCTTGTCCTCTCGAGGGGGCATCCTTCATCCCTAACCTTTATCGTCACTCCCATCATCTTTCCTCCTAGTCACTCCGATGATGACTGGGGCATCTTTTCCAATCTGACCACCTTCTTCTGGGTTCTATATTTTAATATTTGAAATGATGCTACTTCGTAACACCATCTCAAAGAGGGGAAAAATGTAGACACCTAAATTTGGACACTTAATTTATCCAAATTTATCCCCTTTCATCTAAACATTCCTTTATTTGTGTTATTTAGGTAATATTACTATTATCTAATTAATAATTAAATACCTTACCCCTTTCATCAAATGAATTAAATAAATATGACATTTATTTAATTCCTCACATGTCACATCCTCCATCATTTTCATTTAATCATAATTATTCTCCTAATCTCATCATTAGGGATGTGCACATGCCTAATCCTTGATTAGGATGTGTCACATCCTTCAACTTTTACAAGTTGTCCTCTAATCTCTCTTAGCCACCTAACCCTCATTTAATCCTTCATTAACTAGCCTAATCAACCTCTCAAGGATTTTTTAATTCCTTTTATCCTTCCAAGGAATATTAAAATCTTTTTTCTCCTTCCCATGGAATCTTTGACTTGTCACATCAAGTCACATGTGAACTCTTCCCCATGGAATCTTTGACTTGTCACATCAAGTCACATGTGACAAGTGTTTACCTTTTTAGGCACCTTGTCTTATCCAAGGTACTTTCTACCTCTCCCTTTGGAACCTTGTCTTATCCACAAGATTCTCCAAGCATGTGAATTTTTAATTCACTTTTTATTCTTCTAAGGAATCTTCTCATCTCCCAATGTACTTTCAAGGTACATGTCCTTCCTCCACATCATGTACCCTTCTTCCACCTAATTCACACATCACCATCCTTAAGCCATCTCACATTCCACATGTCAAGAGTTGAGGGCTAGTGAGTCCTCAACTCACCATAGCCTTTCATCTGGACCTTGTTGGATGAATCTCAACCATTGAATTCTCTAGAGAATTAAACTTCTTCTATAAATACCCCCTCTTTTATCCCATTTGGGGGGTTGATCATTGTGCTAACCAAACTCTTGCAAAATTTCTATTTGAGCCATACTTAGCCAAAAATTTGCATTCCTTGCATCCATCATACCATTTTCATCCATTTCTCATCCATCTTGCATCTCATATCAACATCTTTTATCATCCAAGGAGCATACACAAAATCAATCATTAAGGTCCAACCAAAGGATTGATTCAAGACAAGGTATAATCAACTTATTTTTGTTATCTTTACTTTGTTTTTGAATCCAATTAGCCCTATCTTGAGGTGTTAGGTGTTTAGGTGGTTTCTTGCATGTCTTGTATTGCTGTTCATTTTTGGGATTACTTTTACTCCTGATCATAGATAGATGAAAATTGTAATTAATTTATTAGCCAATTAGAAAAAGGAAAACTTTATTGCCCTACTTCACAACCAACTTTCTCTAACCCAACTGAATATGCATAAAAAAGGTAATATGCTTCCTTATTTTAATAATAAAACAATGAAATAAAAAAATATCTCATGTAGTAAATGTGATCATCGATTTTGGATTTTTAAGACGGAAAACTATGAAGGGATGCTGTGAGGGTGCTTGGTGGCATTCTGCAAAAGAGTTCACGTGCCTTTGTTTCTGCTACCACGTTTTTCACTTGCATAACATGCATCACTATTTTAAAATATTTTTTTAGTTTATTGTGAATAGATTGAAGCACCCACTCTGGAGAGGTTATCTTGCAAACTCTACCCATTTTTTCTGATCAACATTGTTGACTGTATGAGACATTTTGTGCAGAATATTGAGTTAAGTCGCTTGGCATGGTTCCAACGAGTTTTTTTTTTTAATTTATGAATCTGTACATAGCCAGATCATTTTTGGTTGTGTTTTATTTCATTCTAAAACAATTCTATTGTGCTAAATGAAGATGGTCTAACCTATGTTCTATTTAGGTAATATTTATTTATTTATTTTGTCAAATTCAAAAGAAGACTTGTTGGCACCCTAAAGTTTGTTGCATTTCACAAACTTCATGAAACAAGAGCAGTTGCTAGTGTGAGAGCTACAAATATGTATGGTTTGGATATCCTTGTTGAGGATAACACTACAAAATTTTTTCTTGTCTAATCAAAAAATTCTTAGGCTCTATCTAGGCCTTTAAAAAAAAATTCATTTCTATATTGATGATTTTGCACTAGGAGGATGTGTTCGATAATGTTACTTGCTTTCTAATGTTAGCAAGGGAACCCATAATACCTCAAGTAGATAGGAATTTTAAGGTAAGCATATTTTGAAGCATCTGTAATAGTTTTTGGTTTGAAAATTCTATATTATTTTAGCAAATGTAAATGATGTGGTTGCATTTTAGTGAATGAACCAATCTTGTAGCCTATAGATCTTTCCATTTGGATGAATTATCTTTGCATTAATAACTAAAGCATGCTTTGGATCATGGCTATCTTTGTGCAATGTTGGTAGACAAGCATAATTTTTATTGTATAAGAAGCACCTGGAGAAATGGCTTTACACCTACCAATTGCAATTGCTTGAAAGTTTCTAAATCTTTTAAAAAAATCTATTTTGTGCATATCCTGCAATCATTGCATTCCATGAGATAACCTCTCTTTTATTAGTTTTTTATTCTATCGGTCTCCATCCTCAAGTCAAGTTGTGGCTCTCAAATTAATGATCAATTCAATCAACACCGATCAAAAAATCATGTTGAGGGAAAACCAATATTACAATTATTCTATTCAACAGTGATCAAAATTTAGAATTTTACAGTCAATTTCAATGCAAACTTGAAAAAGGCCCAAAAATAATCCAAACGACTCTTAAATGGTAATATTAAATATAGTGACATAAAGATGACCTTCAAATGACGTGTAAGAAGGTGGATCTTCAGGTCAATAGCTAGGGTTCCTTCTAGATATCGATTGAGTATGGTGCTTAAAATTGTCCCTCCAATCTGAAACCTGATCTTCCTTAACTAACATCTTGCAAGTGTATTTCAGGCGATGTTCCTTGGATCATCAACATGGTAAGAAAACATATTGGCACTAAGATGCTGTAAAACTAAATACCAAAATCTTAATCCACCATGGTCTTAGGCCCATCTCAATATAGCCTGCAACATGTTGATACTAATAACCAGGCATATATTTGTCTTGTAGTTTGAAATTTGAAGGCTGGTTTATAGCAAACACGACTATTAAACCAGTATGTTCAAACAATAAAAATAAAGTACATAGTTAGCCATAAATATGCCAAAAAAATTGCATGTTTTATAAGCTATTTTAAATATGCTAACTCTGATCACACACCCACTTGTAGGTACTATTAAAGCCATGCCAGTTCTGAGCTACAGATATTATTAAAGATGCGTGTTTAGTAATAACAATGAGGTAGAGTTTGGAGGAACATAAACCAATAGCGACCAGGAATGTAGAAAAAGAATCAACGACTAGCAATGGTTCCACTGTCAACCAAGGCCTATCCTTCTTTTCCCACCATTCATAGGAAAAATGAGCTCTGAAAGCTCAAATAAGGAAATGCCTTTGGTGTAATTAGTAAGCCTTGTGAAGTTAGATAGTTAAGAAATTATATTTATTATTTTTAAAAAGGAAACAAAAAAGATAAATATTTTACTTTTATTATTGAAGAAAGATAACACATATGTTACGATGTTGAAATCCATGTGTTTCAATATTTGAAAGTGATCGTGAGAGTTGAATGCATAGATAAAAATTAAAGTTTTCTTTTGTACTTCTTTATATTAACTTTACCAATTAAGTATAGATCTATAGCCATAAATTGGACCAATGTTGGTAGTCTTAACCTCTGATATGCTCTTTCCTTAATCCTTTCATGTAATCTAGTAGATGATTGTTTGAACTCTTTTTTGGAATCCATAGATTGACAATATTGATAAATATCTTTAATACGTTTTCAAAGGATTGATTCACATGGGCTCTTTGTTTTGGTCAACCCCTTTGACAATAGACAAAATTGAAGATGATAGAGTTTAGCCCTAAAATATATATATATTTTTTAAAAATTCCAAATCCAAATGTGTCACTATTGGTTGCTCTTATAGAATGAATGATAGATTCTTATTCTTTGATGATTATAATCAATTTGCAAACATGTCTTTAAATATTGTTAAACCATATTGAATCACACAAATAAGTGTTTAGCCTATTGGGATTATGAAGCCTTGCAACATGAGCATGAAGTATGGATGGTTTGTGTTGGTTGTTCCTATGTTTTCATTGATGTCAATATGGTGATAACTCTATAAGAAGTCTACTTGGTTTATCAGAACCTATTCTCTACCAGTAATGCTCGTTTGTGATGGATTTATGTGTTGATAGTTGAGTATGAAATTCACAAGATCTAATATGACTCTGACCTCTTAACCATGTTATCATGACTCATTCAGACAACTATATCCTGGATCTTGAGATGTTTTTGGTTGTGAGTAGAAATTTATCTTTGATAGAGTTCAACTCTGTATTCTACTATTGTTCCTTGCTTGACGTACTGTGTGGGAGAATCCACATTTTATTAATGTGAATATTCTTATGTCGTGGTTTTGTTGATAGTGTCTATGTTGGTGGTATGATGGGAAATTAATGTGTTCTCAAATCTGAAAGGTGTTTTCTTTGAGGATTATTTTTGTTGGTTTGGAGAATTTTGTTCTAGTCTTGGCCGACTTAGTGTATGCAATACATTATGGAGACTAGTTATGTTTTATGAATGTTATCCGACTTGGTACAATGCACTACATGGATAAAATGTTTTATGGTGCCGACAAAGAGAGTTTTGATTATTTTGTTTTCATCTAATTAGGCTGACCTAATTGATGATTAAGATATACTTGTATATATATAAGATGTTTTGAGGAATGAGATGAAGAGAAAAGAGAAAGTGTGGAAAGTGGAAAGAGGTGTGAAGTATGAAGTGTAAGTGTAAGGTCTGAGCCTAAATGCTTTATAGTTGTAGATTAGAATAGATTTGTTGAGCGACTGTTGTGTGAGGCAGTACTTCATATTCTAAGCTTCATTGGAACTGAACCTTGCACATTAAAGGTATATCCTATCAGTTCAATCTCTTGACAATGAGCCACTATCTTTGTATCTTGGTGGTCAACCATCTTTTGTATTCAAGAAGTAAGCCTTTTTAAGGACAATGAGTTTTGACAGCGAGACTTGTAATATTTTGTATCTGGATATAATATATTGTGAGTTACCCCTCACCGTGGTTTTTCCCTTTTTGGGTTTTCTACATAAAAATCCTAGTGTTCATGTGTATGGTTGCATTGATTTGTTTCTATATTCTCTCTTGGTGATTCAATCAGAATTGTGATAATGGTTAGATGGATTTTATGTGAATGGTTTTATGGAATACCGATTCACCCCCCCTCTCAGTATTCCAAACATGTTCAAAAATTGGTATCAGAGCTTGGTTCCTCAGAAGAAACCTAATAGCTTGGGGAAGGTCCCAAAATTTGAGTATAAGAAAAATTTTCCTCCGAAAGTGGTCTTTGCTGGATATTCAGAAGAAATAGAAGATTTGAAGGAAAATTTGATGAAAGTGAATTTGTATATTGAAAAGCTGCAAAGTACAAGTGCTGAAGCATACGATCTATTGGTTGAGGTAGATGAAATTGTGTCCAGCTTGTTACAACAATTGGATGAAAAGAAAAGAACTAAAGAATGTTAGGAAATTCAAATTCAAAGGAAGATGGATGAATTCATGAAGCTTAGGGAAGAAGTAGAAATCTTGAGATCTGATTTGGAAAAAGCAAGAAAATTTGAAGAAAAATTTAAGATAAGCTCAATAGTGCTTGATGAATTGATTACTTCTTAGAAATTGGAAATGGATGAGTGGTTTAGGGTTTGAGGAAGGTCAAAGTTCTAAAGCAGAGAAATCTAATGATAAGAAGACTTGGTACAAAGATGGACAATCAAGGATCTAAGAAACAATTCTAGAAGAACTCCTGTCAAATGACATGATGCTAAAAGGTATTTATCTTTCAATGGTGTTTGTTATTCCTGCAAGAAATTTGGTCATAAGGAAAAGGACTACAAAAGTAAAATGAATGATTCTTTATCATTATATGGAAAATGTATTAAGTGCAAGAATATCAAATATAAAGTTAGTCTATGTGAAGATAAGTTGAATAAAAGAGAACATAAAGAAGAATACTATTTTCTATAAGTGCAACAATCCAGAACATCCTGTTAATGATTGCAAAAGAAGAGAAAATAATTATCCAGTGAAGAAGCATGATCAAATCATTGATCCAAAAGAAGCAGGAAAGGAAATGAAAAGGATTTGGAGAAATGAAGGAAAGCAAGTTAAATCATCAGTCTTATCTGTGCCGACCTCCGATGCAGATACTCTCATCAATTTCTAAGTAAAGTAGTGGCTAAGGGGGAGTAATTATAAAAAATGTAATGAACCCCCTCATCGATACTTGTGCCACATCATGACAAAAGTAAATTTAATGTGATAAGGAAATTAAGGAATTTTTTCTTAGTCGCATGTGTGAAGGATAAAGTCTGCAAAATTTGAAATAATGGAGGCATACACAATTTTTGAGGTAATCTACTTGCAAGCTGAAGCATTTATTGTAAAATCATTCAGAATGGAAGAAATAAATTTAGATAATTCAAGAGGCTTATGTAATTTTGGAGTAGAGCGCAAAGGAAGCTTAGAGAGCAATTCAAAGTTTTAGGGTTTGAAGAAAAGAACAAGTAGATTCAAAGTGAGCTTTGGAAGTAGGATATCTATACATTCTTGTTGGAATTTACAAAGGTATTCTTGTTTGCACAATCTTTCACTTTTATTGCTATGGATAATTCAAAGATTGTGAATAATGCAGATAAAGAGCAAGTTAATTTGAGAAGATATTTGAAGGATTTCTAAGAAGAGTGTGTTGGTGCATTCTCTCGTATCTCTCTGAGAGTGTTTCCCATAGAGGATATCTATGCATTTTTTTATAGTAAGATAGAAGAAATGTCATTAGTTTAGTTGAGCATGCTATGGGAGAGTGAATTGGAAGAAATCCATGATGCCTACAGAGTGTTAGTTGAGAAAAAGTTGGATTTTTGGAGGAAAGTCCCCTTTTATGAATTTGAAAAGAAGTATATTTGAAGTCTTTAGTAGAATTCATGATGAATCTTTGTGGATTGATGAGGCACATTTGATTACTAGAGAAACTATCAAAGATGTAACTAGTTTATGAACATCCTCTAGAAAGTTCCGAAACAAAAGGTTATGGATGAGCAAGAGATAATTGAGGTTATCAGTGTGAATCTTGAAGGGAAAGGGATTTATTTGAGATCAATTGTTGATCTGGTAATAAGGTGTGCTACTATGGTCGTTGGTCACAAAGTTTGTATCCCTAACAATGACCTCACAGTTTCTATTAGTATTGTACATACTACTGTTGATATGGTTAAAAGAGGCATGGATTATGATTTGTGTGAATTAATCCATATACATCTTTTGATGAATTTAAAGGAAATTGAGAAGAGTAAGAAGAATACATTCTGGTATGGAAATCTTGTTGTTTGTCCACTCTTTTACTTTTTGAGAGAATTACCGATAATAGGAAGGATAGAATGGTCAAATATTGAGCCTATTGCCCATAAAATCAGGAACTTCATGATAAATCTTGGTAGTTTGGATGTACAAGAGACTTCCCTTGCTACATTTTTTGGAACATTTCAAATGAGGATGAATAGAAGGTTTAGGATTCCAGTAAGTGTTGTTGAAAGGTACTTTGAAAGCATCAATTTTCTCGTGTCCACAGATTTCTACCACATGGAAGCAGTTGAATCAAGGTTGATATGGATATTTGAATTGGATTTTGAAGTGTTAGAGGATGAAGTTGATAATTATGCTAAAATTATTTTCGAAAGAAGGTACCTCTGGTAGTGCAACTGGAATAGGGAAGAAAAGGAAGAGTGTTGTTAAGCAAGAAGTTGTAGAAGGAAGTGAGTTTGAACATGAGCATGAAAGAATAAATATTCAGAAAGCTTTGGAAGAATTGCAAAAGGTTATTCCTAGTGCTAATTTTGATTCATCTATTTCTTTTGTGGAGAATCTCAGAGGCATGATTGATTCTTTGCAGGACTACATCTTCAAACTTGAAGTACCTACTAAAATTAGGTATGATGAAAGAAATTTGGAAGATACCAATGAAAAATGTGCAATTGCACGCATTCAAGTGATGAAGGAATTAGAGAGTGTACAAGGTTGTGAAGAAGAGGTACATGAATTACTTTCTTTTTACCTAGATTAGTCAGGAAGTACACTGAACATAAGAAATGAGATAAGGATGAGTGAATCCTAGATAAGCACTCAGGCAGTTACATACATGTTAGTAGAAGATAGAGATAATCAGAGGTGGTCCTACATCATGTAGCTTCAAGAAAAAATATTTTCTCTATAGGATCAAAGGACATAAGTTATCAAGAAGTTTGTGGCACTCAGAGACATGATTAAACTTAGGCACACTTCTATTTCTAGTGCTCTATATTGGTGAATTATCAAAGATTAATCTTAGTCCCAATACTCTAGTAGATGGTATAAAGTCCTTAACTAAACTTGAGATATTACAAAAAACTCTTATAAGTGCAAAATATTAATAGGAAGAAGGCAAAGCATCGTGGAAGGTCATCCTAGAGAGTCTCAGAGGTTTTTCTTTAGGTTAATTTTGTGTCGTGTTCATATATTTTTGGTCACATTTTGATGCATATATACATATATATCAGACCCCCGTCCTTGTTCATTGATGTCAAAGGAGGAGAGATATAGAGATATAGAGATAGAGAGATGAAGAGACAAAGGTTAACAAAGGATTTTTTTTTTTGAAGAATAGTTTTGATAGGGGGAGTATTCAGAATATTTAGTTGCAGTATATTGGAAAATGTTTTTGTCATGCATGTTGCCATCAATGCCAAATGGGGAGATTGTTGGGATTATGGAGCCTTGCAACATGAGAATGAAATATGGATGGTTTGTGTTGGCTATTCCTATGTTTTCAGTGATGTCAACATGGTGATAACTCTATGAGAAGTCTACTTGGTTTACCAAAAGCTGTTCTCTTCTGATAATGCTCATTTGTGTTAGATCAGTGTGTTGATATTTGAGTTTGGAATTCACCGCAAGATCTGATATGACTCTAATATCTTAACCATGTTATCATGAATCATTTAGAAAACTATATACTGGATCTTGAGACATTTTTGGTTGTGAGCAAAAATTTATCTCTAATAGAGTTCAACTTTGCATTCTTTTGTTGTTCCTTGCTCGACATATAGTGTGGGAGACTCTACATTTTATTAAGGTGAATATTCTTATGCGGTGGTTTTGTTGATAGTCTCTATGTTGGTGGTATGATGGGAAATTAATGTGTTCTCAAATCTAAAAGGAATTTTCTTTGAGGATTATTTATTGGTTTGGAGAATTGTGTTCTAGTCTTGGCTGAGTTAGTGTATGCAATACATTATGGAGACTAGTTATGTTTTATGGATGTTATCCGACTTGGTACAATGCACTACATGGATAAAATGTTTTATGGTGCCAGAAAAGAGAGTTTCAAATTTTTTTTTTATGTAATTAGGCTGACCTAATTGATGATTAAGATATACTTGTATATTTATAATATGTTTTGAGGAATGAGATGAAGAGAAGAGATAAAATGTGGAAAGTGGAAAGAGGTGTGAAGTGTAAGTGAAAGGTCCAAGCCTAAATGCTTTATTAGTTGTGGATCCGATCAAATTTGTTGAGCGAGTGTTGTGTGAGGTAGTACTTCATATTCTGGGCTTCATTGGAACTAAACCCTGCACATTGAAGGTGTATCCTATCAGTTCAATCTCTTGGAAGTGAGCCACTATCTTTGTATCTTGGCGGTCAACCATCTTTTAAATTCAGGCAATGAGCCTTTTTAAGGACAATGAGTATTGACAGTGAGCCTTATAATATTTTGTATCTGGATATAATATATTGTGAGTTAACCCTCACCGTGGTTTTTCCCTTTTTGTGTTTTCCACGTAAAAATCCTGGTGTTCATGTGTATGGTTGCATTTATTTGTTTCTATGTTCTATCTTGTTGATTTAGTTAGAATTGTGATAATAGTTAGATGGATTTTATGTGAATGGTTTTATGGAGTATTGATTCACCCCCCCTCTCAGTATTTTAGATGTTCAACATACCCACCCTATTGGGATTAAGGTGTCTCAACTTTAGAGAGTCCTAAGATATTTAATTAATCATTTTAGTCCATTTGCTACATATTTTATTAATTAAATCCTAAGTGATGTTTCTAAATTGCTATAACACTTTGTGGGACTCGATTGTGAGTTGGCTTCCTACATGTGTGGAAGGAAACATGAAATTATTGCACTTGTCACTTGGGCACTCAATTGAGAAGAGGAGTTTGTGAAAACCTCTCAAAGGTTCACCATAGTGACACGTGTCATTGATTTGGAGTTATCATTTGGTGGGATTTTGGAAGGTTGCTAAAATGGGACTATGAGAACCACTTGGAGTGACTAGAAGTCAAAGGGAGTTCAAAATTGATAGTTGGCTATAGTTTCTTTAGTGGGATGCCATGCATGTCAAGGTGACTTAATATTTGCATAAAATATGGAGTTAGACATCTTGCATGTTGTTGCAGGTTGGTGTATTGTAACATGCCCATTTCTCTACCCAATAATGTTTACTATGTTTTACCCACAAGTGAATAGTTTATGCATCTAACCCTTAAGAGCAACAATTTTTTTCTTTTCCTTTGAATAATAAATGCACATTTGAAACATATTTCAAACTTTCCCACTGAATACTAAAGAATTCCTTTCATTAATAAAAGTAATGATGATACATAATTTCAATATGACATTTCACATTTATAATTTCCATAGAAATGGATACAAGTTTACATACATAGCTTCAACAAGCTTACTAGATATAGAAAGTACAAATGGTCCAAAATATCCTCCTCAAATCTTGGCCACTAACTACATGAGGAGAAGCATTACTCAAGCACTTTCTTGGCAACCACAAACTTACTATGATCCTTCACACATCTACCAAAATGATAAGATGGCCCTACCCCTCAATGAAGAGATTGGTTTGGTAACCTCATAAATCTAGCCTTTTTTGAGCATTACATGTATGACTATCCATGCCTAGTATGCAAACCCAAATCATAGTGAACTAATAGTGTAAATAGTGGATACTTACACTACTTTGGCCAAAGAATTCATCACCCAATATTTCAAGCGAGAGTCATCTATTTCACCCACCTTCCTAGCTCCATTTGGCTTTATGACCATTCATACTCTATATATCTAGGTTACTCCCTTTCCCACAAATCAGACAAACCCCAAGAATAACCCACTTAACAACTCATAATCAAAATAACTTTACTACCAAAGTGATTCTAGCAACTTCTTACTTTATGCTACATATGTCTAGTATATACATCCTACATATAGTGATGACACCTACATATAGTATAAATACATTGAATTCATACAAACTCCCATATATAGGGTATACACACACATACACACACATATAAACCAATATGATAGGTTTCTCCAACATAATAAACAACCAAGAAACATAAAAGAATGTACAAGCATAAAAACACACTCAAAACCATTCTTTTCCAACATAGTAATCAAAACTTTTTAACCTTTCCAACATAAATGACAAAGGTATAGAAACTAGCATGCTTGTATAAAAGCTCCAATTTATTAATCTCCCTTCCTAGCTCAATTTCTCAAGCCCGTGTGATACTTCCTCCAAGATCAACTTAATTCCCTCTTCTAGTCTCTCACTAATTCTCTCAACAATCACAAGTGAAAATAGAAAAAAAAATCTCTAACTCTCAAGCTCTCAATTCTCAATCATAGAAATACAATAGGATAATAAGAAGGTAATCAAATTGAAAAGTGTAGCAATTGGTAGAATGAGCACCTCTATTTATAATAAATTGTGAGCAACTAATGGGCATAAACAAGTTAATATTTCTGCTACCTTTCTATCCCCATGCAACAACTCATCAAACTAACTTACAGGTTTGCAACACAATGGCCCTCACCATTCAAATGGCTAAGTTGGCTTTTTTTAAGGGACAAAAAGACTCTTTTATCAAGCCAAATGAACAAAAAGCTAACTAGAAAGTTTCCTATTTGGTTTACATGTCGAATTCCTACTTATATTGCTACCAAGTTTACTTTGACCGAGTCACATTGCTATGATATTGCTTTTGCAAACTTGGGAACAACAAAAAAAATTCTTATCTAATTCATTCACTTCTACATTGGCACCACAATTGATATGTTGGCACCCTTTATGTTAGCATGGGAAGACTATTTCTGCTTTGCTAAAATCTGCATCAACTTCCTTTGCAATGTATAAACAACACCTCTTCTTTCATGAGTGCTTCCTAGACTTGGTTGACTTGGTCATTGGTTTTATTTATGCACATGTTTCTACTTTGCAATTAATTTACAAGGAAATGCCTTATGCACCCATGCTTTATTTAAAGTGCTTTACTAATATAAGCCACAATGCTATGTATTGCACTTTATAAATATCACCTATGATTATCAATTATATACATTATAT
>VDFB02271358.1:601951253-601992023 GCA_007258455.2 Sequoia sempervirens
TTGGAACTGAACCTTGCACATTAAAGGTATATCCTATCAGTTCAATCTCTTGACAATGAGCCACTATCTTTGTATCTTGGTGGTCAACCATCTTTTGTATTCAAGAAGTAAGCCTTTTTAAGGACAATGAGTTTTGACAGCGAGACTTGTAATATTTTGTATCTGGATATAATATATTGTGAGTTACCCCTCACCGTGGTTTTTCCCTTTTTGGGTTTTCTACATAAAAATCCTAGTGTTCATGTGTATGGTTGCATTGATTTGTTTCTATATTCTCTCTTGGTGATTCAATCAGAATTGTGATAATGGTTAGATGGATTTTATGTGAATGGTTTTATGGAATACCGATTCACCCCCCCTCTCAGTATTCCAAACATGTTCAAAAATTGGTATCAGAGCTTGGTTCCTCAGAAGAAACCTAATAGCTTGGGGAAGGTCCCAAAATTTGAGTATAAGAAAAATTTTCCTCCGAAAGTGGTCTTTGCTGGATATTCAGAAGAAATAGAAGATTTGAAGGAAAATTTGATGAAAGTGAATTTGTATATTGAAAAGCTGCAAAGTACAAGTGCTGAAGCATACGATCTATTGGTTGAGGTAGATGAAATTGTGTCCAGCTTGTTACAACAATTGGATGAAAAGAAAAGAACTAAAGAATGTTAGGAAATTCAAATTCAAAGGAAGATGGATGAATTCATGAAGCTTAGGGAAGAAGTAGAAATCTTGAGATCTGATTTGGAAAAAGCAAGAAAATTTGAAGAAAAATTTAAGATAAGCTCAATAGTGCTTGATGAATTGATTACTTCTTAGAAATTGGAAATGGATGAGTGGTTTAGGGTTTGAGGAAGGTCAAAGTTCTAAAGCAGAGAAATCTAATGATAAGAAGACTTGGTACAAAGATGGACAATCAAGGATCTAAGAAACAATTCTAGAAGAACTCCTGTCAAATGACATGATGCTAAAAGGTATTTATCTTTCAATGGTGTTTGTTATTCCTGCAAGAAATTTGGTCATAAGGAAAAGGACTACAAAAGTAAAATGAATGATTCTTTATCATTATATGGAAAATGTATTAAGTGCAAGAATATCAAATATAAAGTTAGTCTATGTGAAGATAAGTTGAATAAAAGAGAACATAAAGAAGAATACTATTTTCTATAAGTGCAACAATCCAGAACATCCTGTTAATGATTGCAAAAGAAGAGAAAATAATTATCCAGTGAAGAAGCATGATCAAATCATTGATCCAAAAGAAGCAGGAAAGGAAATGAAAAGGATTTGGAGAAATGAAGGAAAGCAAGTTAAATCATCAGTCTTATCTGTGCCGACCTCCGATGCAGATACTCTCATCAATTTCTAAGTAAAGTAGTGGCTAAGGGGGAGTAATTATAAAAAATGTAATGAACCCCCTCATCGATACTTGTGCCACATCATGACAAAAGTAAATTTAATGTGATAAGGAAATTAAGGAATTTTTTCTTAGTCGCATGTGTGAAGGATAAAGTCTGCAAAATTTGAAATAATGGAGGCATACACAATTTTTGAGGTAATCTACTTGCAAGCTGAAGCATTTATTGTAAAATCATTCAGAATGGAAGAAATAAATTTAGATAATTCAAGAGGCTTATGTAATTTTGGAGTAGAGCGCAAAGGAAGCTTAGAGAGCAATTCAAAGTTTTAGGGTTTGAAGAAAAGAACAAGTAGATTCAAAGTGAGCTTTGGAAGTAGGATATCTATACATTCTTGTTGGAATTTACAAAGGTATTCTTGTTTGCACAATCTTTCACTTTTATTGCTATGGATAATTCAAAGATTGTGAATAATGCAGATAAAGAGCAAGTTAATTTGAGAAGATATTTGAAGGATTTCTAAGAAGAGTGTGTTGGTGCATTCTCTCGTATCTCTCTGAGAGTGTTTCCCATAGAGGATATCTATGCATTTTTTTATAGTAAGATAGAAGAAATGTCATTAGTTTAGTTGAGCATGCTATGGGAGAGTGAATTGGAAGAAATCCATGATGCCTACAGAGTGTTAGTTGAGAAAAAGTTGGATTTTTGGAGGAAAGTCCCCTTTTATGAATTTGAAAAGAAGTATATTTGAAGTCTTTAGTAGAATTCATGATGAATCTTTGTGGATTGATGAGGCACATTTGATTACTAGAGAAACTATCAAAGATGTAACTAGTTTATGAACATCCTCTAGAAAGTTCCGAAACAAAAGGTTATGGATGAGCAAGAGATAATTGAGGTTATCAGTGTGAATCTTGAAGGGAAAGGGATTTATTTGAGATCAATTGTTGATCTGGTAATAAGGTGTGCTACTATGGTCGTTGGTCACAAAGTTTGTATCCCTAACAATGACCTCACAGTTTCTATTAGTATTGTACATACTACTGTTGATATGGTTAAAAGAGGCATGGATTATGATTTGTGTGAATTAATCCATATACATCTTTTGATGAATTTAAAGGAAATTGAGAAGAGTAAGAAGAATACATTCTGGTATGGAAATCTTGTTGTTTGTCCACTCTTTTACTTTTTGAGAGAATTACCGATAATAGGAAGGATAGAATGGTCAAATATTGAGCCTATTGCCCATAAAATCAGGAACTTCATGATAAATCTTGGTAGTTTGGATGTACAAGAGACTTCCCTTGCTACATTTTTTGGAACATTTCAAATGAGGATGAATAGAAGGTTTAGGATTCCAGTAAGTGTTGTTGAAAGGTACTTTGAAAGCATCAATTTTCTCGTGTCCACAGATTTCTACCACATGGAAGCAGTTGAATCAAGGTTGATATGGATATTTGAATTGGATTTTGAAGTGTTAGAGGATGAAGTTGATAATTATGCTAAAATTATTTTCGAAAGAAGGTACCTCTGGTAGTGCAACTGGAATAGGGAAGAAAAGGAAGAGTGTTGTTAAGCAAGAAGTTGTAGAAGGAAGTGAGTTTGAACATGAGCATGAAAGAATAAATATTCAGAAAGCTTTGGAAGAATTGCAAAAGGTTATTCCTAGTGCTAATTTTGATTCATCTATTTCTTTTGTGGAGAATCTCAGAGGCATGATTGATTCTTTGCAGGACTACATCTTCAAACTTGAAGTACCTACTAAAATTAGGTATGATGAAAGAAATTTGGAAGATACCAATGAAAAATGTGCAATTGCACGCATTCAAGTGATGAAGGAATTAGAGAGTGTACAAGGTTGTGAAGAAGAGGTACATGAATTACTTTCTTTTTACCTAGATTAGTCAGGAAGTACACTGAACATAAGAAATGAGATAAGGATGAGTGAATCCTAGATAAGCACTCAGGCAGTTACATACATGTTAGTAGAAGATAGAGATAATCAGAGGTGGTCCTACATCATGTAGCTTCAAGAAAAAATATTTTCTCTATAGGATCAAAGGACATAAGTTATCAAGAAGTTTGTGGCACTCAGAGACATGATTAAACTTAGGCACACTTCTATTTCTAGTGCTCTATATTGGTGAATTATCAAAGATTAATCTTAGTCCCAATACTCTAGTAGATGGTATAAAGTCCTTAACTAAACTTGAGATATTACAAAAAACTCTTATAAGTGCAAAATATTAATAGGAAGAAGGCAAAGCATCGTGGAAGGTCATCCTAGAGAGTCTCAGAGGTTTTTCTTTAGGTTAATTTTGTGTCGTGTTCATATATTTTTGGTCACATTTTGATGCATATATACATATATATCAGACCCCCGTCCTTGTTCATTGATGTCAAAGGAGGAGAGATATAGAGATATAGAGATAGAGAGATGAAGAGACAAAGGTTAACAAAGGATTTTTTTTTTTTGAAGAATAGTTTTGATAGGGGGAGTATTCAGAATATTTAGTTGCAGTATATTGGAAAATGTTTTTGTCATGCATGTTGCCATCAATGCCAAATGGGGAGATTGTTGGGATTATGGAGCCTTGCAACATGAGAATGAAATATGGATGGTTTGTGTTGGCTATTCCTATGTTTTCAGTGATGTCAACATGGTGATAACTCTATGAGAAGTCTACTTGGTTTACCAAAAGCTGTTCTCTTCTGATAATGCTCATTTGTGTTAGATCAGTGTGTTGATATTTGAGTTTGGAATTCACCGCAAGATCTGATATGACTCTAATATCTTAACCATGTTATCATGAATCATTTAGAAAACTATATACTGGATCTTGAGACATTTTTGGTTGTGAGCAAAAATTTATCTCTAATAGAGTTCAACTTTGCATTCTTTTGTTGTTCCTTGCTCGACATATAGTGTGGGAGACTCTACATTTTATTAAGGTGAATATTCTTATGCGGTGGTTTTGTTGATAGTCTCTATGTTGGTGGTATGATGGTAAATTAATGTGTTCTCGAATCCAAAAGGTGTTTTATTTGAGGATTATTTGTTGGTTTGGAGAATTGTGTTCTAGTCTTCGCTGACTTAGTGTATGCAATACATTATGGAGACTAGTTATGTTTTATGGATGTTATCCGACTTGGTAAAATGCACTACATGGATAAAATGTTTTATGGTGCCGAAAAAGAGAGTTTTGATTTTTTTTTTTCATGTAATTAGGTTGACCTAATTGATGATTAAGATATACTTGTATATATATAAGATGTTTTGAGGAATGAGATGAAGGGAAGAGAGAAAGTATGGAAAGTGGAAAGAGGTGTGAAGTGTAAGTGAAAGGTCCAAGCCTAAATGCTTTATTAGTTGTGGATTAGAGCAGATTTGTTGAGTGAGTGTTGTGTGAGGTAGTACTTCATATTCTGGGCTTCATTGGAACTAAACCCTGCACATTGGAGGTGTATCCTATCAGTTCAATCTCTTGGAAGTGAGCCACTATATTTGTATCTTGGTGGTCAACCATATTTTGTATTCAGGTAGTGAGCCTTTTTGAGGACAGTGAGTCTTAACAGTGAGCCCTATAATATTTTGTATCTGGATATAATATATTGTGAGTTAACCCTCACCGTGGTTTTTCCTTTTTTGGGTTTTCCACGTAAAAGTCCCGGTGTTCATGTGTATGGTTGCATTGATTTGTTTCTATGTTATCTCTTGTTGATTCTGTTAGAATTGTGATAATAGTTAGATGGATTTTATGTGAATGGTTTTATGGAATACTAATTCACCCCCCCTCTCAATATTCTAGATGTTCAACATACCCACCCTATTGGGATTAAGGTGTCTCAACTTTAGAGAGTCCCAAGATATTTAATTAATAATTTTATTCTCTTTGATACATATTTTATTAATTAAATCCTAAGTGATGTTTCTAAGTTGCTATAACACTTTGTGAGACCTGATTGTGAGTTGGCTTCCTACATGTGTGGAAGGAAACATGAAATTATGCCACTTGTCACTTGGGCACTCAATTGAGAAGAGGAGTTTGTGAAAACCTCTCAAAGGTGCACCATAGTGACATGCGTCATTGATTTTGGAGTTATCACTTGGTGGGATTTTGGAAGGTTGCTAAAATAGGACTATGACAACCACTTGGAGTGACTAGAACTCAAAGTGAGTTCAAAATTGATAGTTGGCTTTAGTTTCTTTGGTGGGACGCCATGCATGTCAAGGTGACTTAATATTTGCATAAAATATGGAGTTAGACATCTTGCATGTTGTTGCATGTTGGTGCATTGTAACATTCCCATTGTTCTACCCAATAATGTTTACTATGTTTTACCCAAAAGTGAATAGTTTATGCATCTAAAGCTTAAGAGCAACAATTTTTTTTCTTTTCCTTTGAATAATAAATGCACATTTGAAACATATTTTAAACTTTCCCATTGCATACTAAAGAATTCCTTTCATTAACAAAAGTAATGATGATACATAATTTCAATATGACATTTCACATTTATAATTTCCATAGAAATGGATATAATTTTACATACATAGCTTCAACAAGCTTACTGAATATAGAAAGTACAAATGGTCCAAAATATCCTCCTCAAATCTTGGCCACCAACTACATGAGGAGAAGCATTACTCAAGCACTTTTCTGGAAACCACAGACTTACTATGATCCCTCACACATCTACCAAAATGATAAGATGGCCCTATGCCTTGATGAAGAGATTGGTTTGGTAACCTAATAACTCTAGCTTTTTTTGAGCATTACATGTATGACTATCCATGCCTAGTATGCAAACCCGGATCATAGTGAACTGATAGTGTAAATAGTGGATACTTACACTACTTTGGCCAAAGAATTCATCACCCAATATTTCAAGCGAGAGTCATCTATTTCACCCACCTTCCTAGCTTGATTTGGTTTTATGACCATTCATACTCTATATATCTAGGTTACTCCCTTTCCCACAAATCAGAAAAACCCCAGGAATAACCCACTTAACAACTCATAATCAAAATAACTTTACTACCAAAGTGATTCTACCAACTTCTTACTTTATGCTACATACATCTAGTATATACATCCTACATATAGTCATGACACCTACATATAGTATAAATACATTGCATTCATACAAACTCCCATATATAGGGTATATACACATCTATATATATATATAACCAATATGATAGGTTTCTCCAACATAATAAACAACCAAGAAACATAAAAGCATGTACAAGAATCAAAACACACTCAAAACCATTCTTTTCCAACATAGTAATCAAAACTTTTTAACCTTTCCAACATAAATGACAAAGGTATAGAAACTAGCATGCCTGTATAAAAGCTCCAATTGATTAATCTCCCTCCCTAGCTCAATTTCTCAAGCTTGCTTGATACTTCCTCCAAGATCAACTTAATTCCCTCGTCTAGTCTCTCACTATTTCTCTCAACAATCAAAAATGTAAATAGAAAAACAACTCTCTAACTCTCAAGCTCTCAATTCTCAAGCATAGAAATACAATAGGATAACAAGAAGGTAATTAGATTGAAAGGTGTAGCAATTGGTAGAATGAGCACCTCTATTTATACTAAATTGTGAGAAACTAATGGCTACAAACAAGTTAATATTTCTACCACCTTTCTATCCCCATGCAACGACTCATCAAACTAACTTACAGGTTTGCAACACAACAACCCTCACCATTCAAATGGCTAAGTTGGCTTGTTTCAAGGGACAACAAGACTCTTTTACTGAGTCAAATGAACAACAAGCTAACTATAAAGTTTCCTATTTGGTTTACATGTCAAATTCATTCTTATATTGCTACCAAGTTTACTTTGACTGAGTCACATTGCTATGATATTGCTTTTCTAGACTTGGGCACAAGAAAAAAACTTCTTATCTAACTCATTTACTTCTGCATTGGCACCACAATTATATATGTTGGAACCCTTTATGTTAGTGTGGGTAAGACTATTTTTTCCTTGCTAAAATCTGCATTAACTTCCTTTGCAATGTATAAACAACACCTCTTATTTCATGTGTGCTTCCTAGACTTGGTTGACTTGGTCATTGGTTTGCTTTATTCACAGATTTCTACTTTGCAATGCATTTACAAGGCAACTCCTTATGCGCCAATGCTTTATTTAAAGAAATTTACTAATATAAGCCACAATGTTATGTATTGCACTTTATGAATATCACCTATGATTATCAATTATATACATTATATATATATATATATATATATCCATTGTAATATATATACATATATATATATATATATATATATATAATTAATATCAATATATACTCATTTCACATGGTTATCAAATACATTAATTGTTTATTATGAAACACAAATAAATATATTCGAATAACATTACATATTATATATAAATATATAGAATTATATATAAATATATATTAATATATATGTAGCTATATTTATTTATATATATATATATATATATATATATATATATATATATATATATATATATATATATATATATATATATATATATATACAATATTATTTTAATACCTTTACAAAAACACTCATACTCCCATATCCATTGATTGACCTATATACACGATTTGTTTATATATATATGTCACCTTAGTCTAATTAGTATCCCCATGCATATGGGTAATCCATCCATGAGCATGCATAGGTATGTCTACTTATGTATAGTCATGTACATATTCACTCACATGTATGAGTTTATTGTAGACACATACATATATATATTATGCATATGTCTCATCGACATAACAATAAACACATAAGGAAGGACTTCCACTCGACATCAAGACTTAATCACATTCCTCAATCACAACATTCACATTCAAACCAAAGATCTCTCACCTTAATCCCAAACTGACTTGACTTGACATAGACCAACTAGGGTGTGAGTGTGTGAATGCTCAGTTAGGCTCATTAAGGGTTACCTGACCAAGTTCTTCTCTTGAGTGATACTTCCCCTCTCTTCTAAAGGTTCGAACCTGTTCCTGCACTCAACTTAGCACATCATAAAAATAGTTAGCCAATAACAATACAATCATATTCATCACATATATTTCATAGTTAGAATAATTATAAAACATCAAATTGCATCAATCATTCATTCATCATATTTCCATCCAAGATTCTTAAAACACATTTACATATATTAAAGAAATTTCACCAAAAAAGGTATTAACTTAAATAGGTAATAACACATGGGGTGTAACATATTCCCCCCATGTGAATCATTGTCTCTGATGATTATTAAGTATTGAAACAAACATAACATAAAACATAAAACATCTTTAAACAACAAAAAACATTGTTTTCAAGAGTTTTAAAAACCTAGCAAGACTTGTGGAAACTTTTGCTTCATCTCAACATAGTCTTCCCAAGTGGTAGAATCTTCTACATACTAATCCCATTAGACCTTGCATTGAAAAACCTCTCTATTACATAAGTGGAGCTTACATGTTTCAAGCACCCTGGGAGGCTTGATTGTTACCACTCCTAGGTCCTGTACCTTTAAAGCATTCCAATCAATAACATGGTTATTTCCTGGTATAGACTTCTCAAGGTATGAGTCATGAAAGACATTACGCATCTTGGTAAGAGCTAGTGGTAAGAAAATCCTATACGAAACATGGTTGATCTCTTAAAGAACCTCAAAAGTCCCCTATAGTGCGAAGCTAGTTTGGATGACTTTGTAAACTTGATAGAACTCTTGTGATGCTTGATTCTTAACAAAATATTTTCTCCTGCTGAGAAATTTCTGGGTACCCACTTGGTAGCAACATAAATTTTCTACCTATCATTAGCTTCTGCTAACCTCTGGTTAATAATACCAACTTGGTCCTCCATTTCTGATAGCATCTTTGGCCCAAGGCTTACCCTATCTTCTAGCTTATCCCAACTTATAGGAGTTCGACACTTCCTACTGTACAATGCTTCAAATGGAGCCATCTTGACCACATAATGAAAAGGGTTATTATATGTAAGCCTAACCAATGGTAGTTAATATTCCCATTTGTATTGTTGATCCATGCAATACATCCTTAGTAGGTCTTCTAACACTTAGTTTACCCTTTCAGTTTGTCCATCCGTTTTTGGATGATATGCATAACTTATATTCAATTTTGTCCCAAGTGAAGAAAAGAAGGTTTTCCAAAATCTAGATGTCACACGAGAATCCCTATTAGATATAATTTTTTCAGGAATCCCATGCAATCTAAATACCTATTGTATAAAATTTTGAGCTATTATAGGAGGTCCATTGGTCAAATTACTTGGTATAAAGCGAGCCAATTTTGTGAGCTTGTACACTACTACCAGAATGGCATTGTGCTTATTCCTCGATATAGGCAGACCTTGCACAAAATCCATGCTAATGACTTGCCGCTTACTTTCTGAAACTTCATGTGGATACAAAAAACTTGTAGGATGATGATGCTCTGCCTTCACTCTTTGGAACTCTAAGCAACTTGCCACAAACCTTATAGCATCCCATTTCATGCCCTTCCAAAAATACAATGGATTTACATCAACCAACATATTAGTTACACTAGGATGTCTTGAATATGGTTCATTGAGAAATTATTTCCATACCAAGTTCCTTAATTCCCCATAATTAGGTACATAAATTCTCCCCTTAAACCTTAATAAACCATTAAGTTCAAAGTGATATCCTTCGTGCCTTTGATCTTGCAAATTATCCAAGAGTGCTTGCTTGAATAGTTCATAAAACTTGTCACCCTTGGAATCTTGCAACACTTGAGCTTTGATGTCAGTTTGGATCGATACCATTGAGGAGATATGCCTCCTACGGCTTAGGGAATTGGAAACTCGATTCTACCTTCCCTTGATATATCTGATGTTGAAATCATAGTTAGATATCAATTCTAACCACCTTCTTTGCCTTGCATTAAGATTAGGTTGGGTAAATAAATACTTTAGACAATGATGATCAGTGTTAAGTTCAAATGGTTTCCCCAATAGATAGTGTCTCCACATCTATAATGCATGAATAATTGCTGCTAACTCCAAATCATATGAAGCTTAATTCTGTTCATAAGGCTTTAGCTTCCTTGACTCATAAGCTATGACTAACCCCTCCTACATTAACACTCCACCCAAACCTTCTCTTGAATAATTGGTGATAACAATAAAGTTTTCATCTGGATCTGGTACCTTTAGTATCAGAGTCGTGGTCAACTTCTCCTTGAGTAGATCAAATTATACTTGGCATTTCTCTATCCACTCAAACTTCTTGCCTTTCCTTTGTAAAGAAGTGATGGAAAAGCTATTCTCAAAAAATTTGCAACGAACTCATGATAATACCCAAGAAAACCCATAAAATTTCTAACTTTTGGCATGTATTCTTAGGCATGACCACTCAAGCACTGCTTTTATCTTTGCTAGATCAACTACAATCCCATTAGCTAAAATTATATGACCCAAATATTGTACCTCTTTTTGGAAGAAGGTACACTTTGAGAGTTTCCCATACAACTTATGATCTCTCAATTTTTGGAGGACAATCTCTAGATGCTTGTGATGTTCTTCTCTATTCTTGGAGCATATTAAAATGTCATCCAAGAAGACCAAAAAAAACTTGTTCAAGAAGTCCCTAAATATATTGTTCATTAGGTTTATGAATGCTGCTGGTGCATTCGTTAGTCCAAAAGGTAGGTCTGTGAACTCGTAATGAATGTATCTAGTCCTGAAAGATGTCTTGAAAATGTCTTTGTCCTTGATTCTTAGTTGATGATAACTAGAGCATAGATCAATATTTGAAAACACTGCCACTCCCTACATCTTATTTGAAGAGATCATCGATACATGGCAATGGATACTTGTTCTTTACCGTTTCTTTTTAAGCAACTGATAGTCAATACACAAGTGTAGTGTACCATCTTTCTTCTTTACAAAGATCACTAGAACTCCCTAGGGTGAATCACTATGTCTTATTAGTCCTTTAGACAACAATTCTTCTAATTGTGACTTTAACTCCATTAATTTTGTTGTGGTCATCCTATATGGTACTTTTGATATAGGTTTTGACCCAAAGACTATGTCAATAAAGAATTCAAACACTCTCTTGAGAGAAAATCCAAGTAGTTCGTCTGGAAGTACATCCACAAATTTCCATAGGATAAGATATTTCTTCATATCCGATTTCATTTTTTCCACCACCTCTCCTTCGAATTCTTAGGGATCTTGAGGTTCATAATAAATAACATCATCTTGAATAATAACTTCCTTGTATTCCTCAAGATTTTCCATTTTTACTATGAAGATTTGACAACCTTTATTTTTTTCCCTATGCATTTGCACAACTAAAATCTGTCGTAGTTTAACTTCTCTAAACTTGTTCCTTGCAATGACACTCGATTACCTAGATCATCTAAGAATTCTACAGTTTTTGCATGAAAATTAACTTTCTCCCTATGCTTCCATAGCCAATTCATCCCTAAGATGACATCATAAGAACCTAAGGGGGCTACATACAAATTCACCTCCGTAGAGAAACTTGTAATTTCAACCATTGCTTCAAATTGATATTGACTTACTTTAGCTCTTTTCTAGTTTGCATATTCAAGAATCCAAGATTTTTCCATAAAAATAGCCTTTCTAGACATTTGACTTGCTATTATAGGAGAAATGAAATTTTCCATGGCACCAATATCTATTAAAATTGAGATGGGAGTTCCAGACAAAGTACCTGAGACTTCTATCGGAGTAATTTGGTACTCTACTTGTCGGTTGTCTACTGTAGCATGTATCCTTTGCTAGAATGCAACTTGCTATAGAGGAAGAGGGTTTCCATATGGCTATGATCCCATTAGCCTATTAGGGCAT
This sequence comes from Sequoia sempervirens, assembly GCA_007258455.2. NCBI lineage: Eukaryota > Viridiplantae > Streptophyta > Pinopsida > Cupressales > Cupressaceae > Sequoia > Sequoia sempervirens. The sequence goes on from VDFB02271358.1 coordinate 601,963,485, forward strand.
TGATTAGCAAATTGATCTCTCCCACATGTAAAACATCCTTTCATTGGTCCCCTATTTTTCGTAGGTCTCCCAGAGTTACTAACTTTTCCACTAGCATTGTTGTTAAAGTTGTAGTTATTATTGCTTCCTCTTTGGTCCCTTCTTGGTTCATTCCAATTTTACTGGGGTCCCTTGTCCCCTTTCTTTTGAATTTTTTTTCCTTCACTAGGACTCTTTGAAGTTTGATTAGCCTATGCCAAATTAAACTTCTTTTTATTCCTTTCTTGGTAGTTTGAACTAAACTTAAGCTTTTGTTCGTACTTTATAGATTTTTCGTATACCAAGTCCAAGGTAGCAAGACTGTGCACGCCTACTTCACCACCTATTTGGGCATTGAGACCTATGATGAATTTTTTTATTTAGAATCACTCATCCTTTTGGTACATGGGTACATACCTCAGTAGGCAAGTGAAATTTTCCCAATATTTATTCACTGCAGAGTCTCCTTGCTTTAGATTCTAGAAATCAATGAGGTTTTGATTCATGTAGAAGAGTTGTGGTAACCACCATTTCAAGAAGGTCTCTACAAACTCACCCAATATCAGCCTCAAGGAACTGAGCCCTATATCCTTCTTCTTTTTCATCCACCAGTTGGATGCTTCATCTACCAATTGAAAAGCTCCCCAAAAAACTTTAGTGACTTTGGAGTAATTCCTAATCTTAAAGTAATTTTCCATATCTGTAAGCCATGCTTCAACCACATCTCTAGTAGCACTACCTTCAAACTTTGGAGGCGTGATCTTCCTCATGTAATGGGATAGCTCATTGTCCAGTTGTTTTCTTTTAGTCCCATCTAACCCTGACTATGACTCCTTGTCCTCTTGTTTATTATAATGGGTGTGATCATGGGGATAATCCTCATTGTTAGGAACTTCCTCATCATTATTTGGAACATTCTTATTCCTCCCTTTCTTTCCCCCTTACCTCCTGCTCGAGGTTTCCTATCCTTGTTCTTGTGTCATCCATTATAGTCAAGATGCGGTCCAACTTAGCTTCAACATTCTCAGTACCTTGACCTACTTCTTGACTTCCCCCAATGTTAGTTCATGTCCTAACCATTTTTTCGCAAGAATAGTTATACCTGGAGGTTTCAATTAATTAGACCTAAGAAAGTTTACTTTACATTCTAAAGCATATAAAGGAACAATAATTTGTATAAGGAATTCCATAAAGAACTTATACACAAGTTTTTTCCAAAAACATGTTTTTCATTAGGGTTAAAAAGGATTTCAATATCCTTGAGTTTACATGGAATGACTATTTAGATAGTCTAAGGGAGAGTATCCCTCAGTTTCACTCTGTGATACATAGCTACGTGGATTATACCCCTCATATTTTTGCTCATATACTTCATCAAAAGGAAAATATCCCTCGAACCTATCCTCAAATACATAGTTTCAAGGAACATACCCCTTTGATTCACCACTTGAGGATATTACAATAACTTCTACCATAGGTATAACACGAGGGTCTCTAAATATCATTAGGTGGAATAACACTACATTTTGAGGGCATATCCCTAGAAAGTGATAAATTTTTTGACTTGGATGGTGAGACATAAGGTATAAGGTTGAATTTGGCAACATCTCTCATCCTTCTTTTCTCTTGACTGATTGATGAAAGGGAATGATTGATAGTATCAATTTTGCTTAGCCATATGTCATTGTCATGATTGGTTCCCTCTATGGTTTGAACATGGGCTTCTTTTTCCTTCTTGGCCCTTAGGTAGCACTCATTACCGATCATTGAATTTCTTGTAATCATCCTGAGACACACCATCCTGGCACAAGAATTTCCAAACATTAGACTCATATAATGTTGGATTGGAAACATAGTGAGCACATAGGTTTCAGAGATGAACTTGGTAGCTCTGATACCATGTATAACATGCCCATTGTTCTACCCATTAATTTTTACTATGTTTTACCCACAAGTGAATAGTTTATGCATCTAACCCTTAAGAGAAATACAAATTTTATTTTCCTTTGAATAATAAATGCACATTTGAAATATATTTCAAGCTTTCCCATTGCATACTAAAGAATTCCTTTCATTAACACAAGTAATGATGATACATAATTTCAATATGATATTTCACATTTATAATTTCCATAGAGATGGATACAAGTTTACATACATAGCTTCAACAAGCTTATTGAATATAGAAAGTATCAATGGTCCAAAATATCCTACTCAAATATTGGCCGCCAACTACATGAAGAGAAGCTTTGCTCAAGCAATTTTCTGCCAACCACAGACTTACTATGGTCCCCCACACATATACCAAACTGGTAAGATGGCCCTACCATTTGATGAAGATATTGGTTTGGTAACCTCATAACTCTAGCCTTTTCTAAGCATGGTGTTGTGTCCTACATATCTAGAGTTGCCATATAGTGGCTACAACCTACATGCATGATTATCCCTGCCTAGTATGTAAACTCAGATCACAGTGAACTGATAGTGTAAACAGTGGCTACTTACACTACTTTGGTGAAAGAATTCATCACCTAGTATTTTGAGTGAAAGTCATCTATTTCACCCACCTTCCTAGATCGATTTTGTTTTATGACCATTCATACTCTATATCTAGGTTACCCCCTTTCCCATGGATCAGACAAACCCCAAGAATAACCCACTTACAAACTCATAATCAAAATGACTTTACTACCAAATTGATTCTAGCAACTTCTTACTTTATGCTACATACGTCTAGTATAGAAATCCTACATATAGTGATGACACCTATGTATAGTATAAATACATTGCATTCATACAAACTCCCATATATAGGGTACATACACATCTATATAATTATAAACCAATATGATAGGTTTCTCCAACATAATAAACAACTAAGAAACATACAATCATGTACATGCATCACAACACACTCAAAACCATTCCTTTCCAACATCTAGTAATAAAAAATTTTTAACCTTTCCAACATAAATGAAAAAGGTATAGAAACTAGCATGCTTGTATAAAAGCTCCAATTGATTAATCTCCCTTCCTAGCTCAATTACTCAAGCCCACTTGATGCTTCCTCCAATATCAATTTAATTCCCTCTTCTAGTCTCTCACTAATTATCTAAATAATCACAAATGCAAATAACAAAACAACTCTCTAACTCTCAAGTTCTCAATTCGCAAGCACATAAAATACAACAAGATAACAACAAGATAACAACAAGATAACAAGGTAATCAGATTGAAAAGTGTAGAAATTGGTAGAATGAGTACCTCTATTTATACTAAATTGTAAGCAACCAAAGGATACAAGTTAATATTTATGACACCTTTCTATCCCCATGCAATGACTCATCAATCTAACTTATAGGTTTCCAACACATAACAATCCTCACCATTCAAATGACTGAGTCGACTTGTTTTAAGAAATAAAAAGGCTCTTTTACTAAGTCAAATGAACAAAAAGCTAACTAGCAAGTTTCCTATTTGGTTTACATGTTGAATTCCTTCTTATATTGCTTCCAAGTTTACTTTGATTGAGTCACATTGCTATGATATTGCTTTTCTAGACTTGGGCACAACAAAAATACTTCTTATCTAATTGATTTACTTCTGCATTGGTGCCACATTTCATATGTTGGCACCCTTTATGTTAGCATGGGTAAGACTATTTCCACTTTACTAAAATCTACATTGACTTCCTTTGCAACGTATAAAGATCTCTTATTTCATGGGTGCTTCCTAGACTTGGTTGACTTGGTCATTGTTTTTCTTTATGCATATGTTTCTACTTTATAATGCATTTACAAGGCAATGCCTTATGCACCCATGCTTTATTTAAAATGCTTTACTAATATAAGCCATAGTGCTATGCATTACACTTTATAAATATCTCCTATGATTATAAATTATATACATTATATATATTATATATATGTGTATATATATCCATTTCATATATACATATATATTATATATATAATGTATATATATGTATATATTAATATATACTCATTTAACATGGTTATCAAATACATTAATTAATGATTATCAAACACAAATAAATATATATTGAATAACATTATGTATATATATACATAATTATATATAAATATATATTAATATATGTAGCTATATTATTTTATACATATATATTAATATATATATATATATATATATATTAAATAGAGATATACATAATATTATTTTAATACCTTTACAAAAGAACTCATACTTTCGTATCCATTGATCAACATATATATGTGAAGTGTATATATATGTCACCTTAGTGCAATCGGTATTCCCATGCATATGGGTACAATCTATTCATGAGCATGCGTAGGTACGTCCACCTATGTATACTCATGTATGTATTCACTCACATGTATGAGTATATTGTAGACACGTACATATATACATATATATAAATTTTATGCATATATCTCATCAAGATAACAATAAGCACACAAGGAAGGACTTCCACTCGGCATCAAGACTTAATCACATTCCTTAATCACAACATTTAAATTCTAACGAAAGATCTCGTACCTTAATCCAAAACTAACTTGACTCAACATAGGGAAAATAGGGTGTGAGTGTGTGAATGCTTAGTTAGGCTCATTAAGGGTTACCTGACCAAGTTATTCTCTTGAGTGATACTTCCCCTCTCTTTCAGAGGTTTGAACCTATTCCTGCACTCATCTTAGCACATCATAATAGTAGTTAGCCGATCACAATACAATCATATTCATCACATATATTTCATAGTTAGAATAATTATAAAACATCAAATTGCATCAATCATTCATTCATCATATTTCCATTCAAGATTCATAAAACACATTTACATATATTAAAGAAATTTTGCCAAACAATGTAATAGTAAATAGGTAATAACATATGGGGTGTAACATGCATCCTGTTACATGATTGGAAAGTTGCTTTATTGGTTATTTTGGACTTGTGCTGTGTTTTTGCATGCATGTAGAGTATATGGAGATGACACATGGAATTCCTAGGAGCCCATGTTAGAGGTTTATAAATATGATAAATTTTTATGTATTTCGTGAGATGTTTTATATTTTTTGAGAATTCATTATGTTTCTTGAACTACTCCAAATTTATATCACAGTGTAAAGACACTTGTAAGAGCATAGTTACTTTGTTACTGTATTGTAAGCACTTTGTTACTGATAATATAATTGATTTGTGCTTTAGTGAGTGGGTTTTTTCTTAAAAGGGTTTTCCCACACAAATATATGTGTTATGGTTTCATGTGTTTAAATCTGAAATTTAATTTATGAATGTGCATCTAAACTATAATAGTTTAAATATTTTTAACAAATTTTTGCAACCATCTCCTGCTTAGATTCATATTTGGAAGTTGATTCCACTACCTAGATTTTCTTTTAGTTGTTATCAGAGCTTAGTTTTGTTTTTGTTGTTCGGTTTAAGGGTTTTTTATACTAGTCTTAGTTGTAGTGGAAGCTTTACAAGAAGATTTTGTAATATTATTGTAGGATAAATATGGAAAGAAAATCTAGTATAATTAAGATGGAGAAGTTTAATGTAAACAATTTTGACTTGTGGAAACTCAAAATGGAGGATATGCTTGTGGATAGAGATTTATGGGCTTCCATATCCAAAACAAAATTAATTAGTACAACCCAAGAAGATTAGGATCTGATTGACCAAAAAGCCAAGGGTTTGATTAGACTATGTTTGGGGGCATCCCACAATAAGGGGTCCCAAATATGGGACATCTTTATTTTTTCCTAAAATCACATATTTATTAGAAAAATTAATAATTTAAGCATTGAGGGGTTCTATCTAAAGGTTTTCAGTTGAAGAGGTTTATATAAGATCCCTTTAGATCAAACCCTCTTGGATAGAACACCTTTAGTCTTAAATCATAGCCACAATGGAGTCTCCTTTGCACCTATCAAAATGCTGAAAAAAACTAATTTTTATTTACCTTTTAAGGGATCAAATAAAGTCATTTAGAAATTATGTTTTGTAATTCTCTACTTCTCTCTATCTCCCTCCCTCCTCCCCTCTCCCTCTCTTAGAAGGAGTGAGTCACAATTTCAATTCCATTTGAGTGAGCATTCCTACCAATTCCATTTAGAAGGGTAGCAACATTTTTTGTGCCCTTCCTAAAGCAAAGCATTCATCCAAGCCATCAGGGGCTTCAACAGCAGCAATAGCTATAGGTGGTCAATAAACCTTATGAGCCCAAGCAGCCACTGGAACCCGGTGCCTCTCTCTCTCTCCCCCCTCCCTCCTTCCCTCTCTACATCTCTCTATCTCCTCTCTCTCTACCTCTTACTCACTTCCTCCCTCCTTCCCTCTTTCTCTCTCTTTGTTTCCCCCTATCTTACCTCTCTCTGCCTCCCTACCTCTACCTCCCTCCTTCTCTACTTCTCTCTATCTCCCCTCTCCCTCTCCCTACCTATAACCACTCCCTGCATCACTCCCTACCTATCTCTCTCTATTGCTCTCTATCTCACATCCTTATCTCTCTCTCTCTCCCTCCACACCTCTCTCTCACTCTCCTTCACTCTCTACTTCTCTCTATCTCCCCAATCCATCTCTCTACTTACCTTTTCATCTATCATTCCCTACCACTCTCTCTACACCTCTTTATCTCACCTCTCTCTCTCTCTCCCTTCCTACCTCTCCCTCCCTCCCTCATTCCCCCTCCATCTCACCTATCTCTCACCTTTCCCTCCCTCCCACCTCTCTCTCTACTTATCTTTATCACCCCTCTCCCTATCTCTACCTACATCTCCCTACCTCTGTCTCTCTCTCTTTGTTTATCTCTCTCTCACCTCTTTCTCACCTCCCTCTCTCCCTCCATACCTCTCCCTCCCTCTCACATTCCCTCTCTACTTCTCTCTATCTCCCAAATCCATCTCTCTACCCACCTCTTCATCCATCATTCCATACCACTCTCTCTCTGCACCTCTCTATCTCACCTCTCTCTCCGTCCATACCTCTCCCTCTCTCATTCTCTCTATCTCTGCACCTCTCCCTCCCTCCCTCCCTCCCACCTCTCTCTCTACTTATCTTTATCTCCCCTCTTCCTCTCTCTACCTACCTATCCCTCCATCACTCCCTACCTCTCTCTCTCTCTCTACATCTCTATCCCACATCTATCTCACTCCTTACCTCTCCCTCTCTATCTCACTCCCTCTCTATTCTCTATCTATCCTCTCCCTCTGTCTACCTATCTCTCTCTCCTAGCTCCCCCCTTTATCCCTCCTCTCTCTCTCTCTCCCTCCCTCCCTTACCCCCTCTCTTTCTCTCTTTATTTCTCTCTATCTCACCTCTCTATCCTCTCTCTCCATCTCTCCGTCCTTCCCTCTCTTCTCTCTATCTCCCCTCTCCCTCTCTCTACTTACCTCTCCCTCTGTCACTCACTACCTCTCTCACTCTCTCACACAAACACACCTCTATCTCACTCCCGTTGTGTGTTCTCACAACATGCCACAAGAATGTAAGACTTGGGGACCCAAGTGAAAAAACAAAACTCTTATGGTAGGAGCTAGCAAGTTGAAAAGATCACCGAAAGTGAAAATTAAAGAGAAATCTTTAATCAAAGAGTACTTCATAATGTAAGTGTTTCGAGTACCGAATATAGGGAACCAAAAATGTTTGAAAGGAAAAAGGTGGTGCAAATATGAGCAGAGTGTTCCAGTCCAATATTTGGAGTCTAGTAAAAGGAAAGTTTCGGTAAAATTGAAGTCTGGGGAAAGTTCATGGGTAAAGTTGAATGTCGGGTACTGGGTATCGAGAAATGATGTGAAATATTTTTTTTATAAAAATCATAAGGTTATCTAATGATTCTGATAGTCTAGTAATTCAATATATGTAGATGATGATTATGCAAAGATTTATGATATGCTAGAAAACATGTTATTTATGAGATTTATGTGCTAACATTTGAATTTTTATTTACATGAGATGTTTATAAATGTTTTTTTTTAAAAGGGATTTAATGTGTGGAATTTGTGATTATAGGAGATGCAGATTCTGATGCAATGTTTGGGTATGGACGGTTGGGAAAATCATATTTGCAAACAAATCTGATGGTGTTTCCAGGTCAATGATGCACTTTAAAAGCTCATGTTGGAATAGAGTTCCTTACAAAGATGTGCCAGATATCGAGATCCCGGGACTATGGAGTTCAAACATGCAGCAAAGAGGTGTACCTATTTCAGGGGTGGCTCATTCCTAGAATGTTCAAATTGAGAAAGAACTTGAAGTGTAGGGGCAAAAATTCCACCTGATCACTATGAATTTTTGGAAAGTTCCTACATTTTGTTTGAGTGGATTTGCTTGGTTCCAAGAAGAAACCCTGATGATTAAAGATTAAAACCCAAAGAGCTTCAATGTGCAATTGGATTTGACCTTCATTGACTTCGATTGCAATTCTCTTATTAGTCACTACATTCCGCATGCCTTGATGTGATTTTTTCCTTGGATTTCCTCTCATGTAGTTGTCTTATCCTATTCGTGCCTTGTGTTCTATAAAAGGCCGGAGGATCTTTCTTTTTAAGTTAAGTTCAAAATTTTTGGATGTCGAAAGAGCCAAAAATTCTTTAAGTTTTGTTATTTCTTCCTATTTTCTTAATCATTTTGGTGTAAAACTTTGTATGCATGTAGAAATTGATTAATATCATAGCCAATTAGATAACTACCTATCTCATGAATCTTTTGTAGATGGTTTTGTTAGTTCAGCCGAACAAGACTATGTGTTGGGCCATTTAAGGGTGCATGTAGAACCTACTCAGTGTCTAAACTAAAATCCCTCTCTTTAAAATCTCACACTATTTTATATGTACTTGTGAAGCAATCTGGTGAAGTATAAAGTGGTTTGATCTGTTTTAGTTAATTCTTTGGGGCATGCATGGAGAATAACCAAGATTTTTTTTTAATTTTTAGTATTTTATGCTTTATTTTAGAATAGATGTTTAAATTTCTTGAAAATGTTCCAAAAAATAAGTGAATGGATGGAAATTAATTAAAAATATTTCATTTTTCTATGAAATTGCTGAATGCTTAATGCTAAATCTACTTAAATGATAGCAAATAAATTGTTGATGTTCATGAAATATTATTTCAAATCTTTCAATTTCATGACATTTGTTTTTAAAGTTCCAATTGAAAACTCAGTGTCTGATATATATGATTTCGATCAACCATATTCCCTTTGAGATTAATAGCAATATCACATTATACCTGAGAGCGAACCTAGTACAATCAAGACCTAATTACCGAAGACTTGGGATTGAATCAAGTCAATCTTTTCCTGCTAAAGAAGATTCCCCTTTTATATTGAATTTGTTCCATATCTTTCAAGAAGGATAGGCTCTTTGCTATTTATCTATGAAGAATTTATTCACCAGGTGTTGCTGCGAGTAAAATAATTATCAACAGGAACTGCAGCTAGAAGGAGGGCCTATCTTTGAATATTAGGGCCTATCTTCAAGAATTCTATAGTAGTTCTGAGTTTTGGAAGGAAGATTGTAAATTGAAATTGAGTGCAAGCTGGGTTTTCAGTATTTAAGTCAAGAAACTTTGGAAAATTTTTAACCAGAGATTACATCCTTTGAGTTTATTCACCTTTGGTAGAGTCACCGAGTGTAGAATTCATGATACAACTGATTATGATGAATTCAAATGTGAATTTTTTAAACTAGGTTAAGCTTGGACATGTGTAAAGTGATTCTGTTAATAGAAGAAGTTCTAACTACTAGAAGAAAAGAATCATTAGAGAGAATTTTTTTTAACCCTAGTAGAATTGGAAACGACATTAAAAATTTAAATGATACATCAATATAGTTTGAAAACTGCAATTTTTTCAAAGAAAATCCTAACATTTTGTAGGAAAATAGGCAAGAATGTTGAGATTCAAAGACATCACATTAGAAACGAGGAAACAATATTGATGAGTCATCATTCTCCTTATACATGGAAAATGCAAATGAGGAAAAGCAGTGGGAAAATCAAGCGAGAGACACATGTATTTTTCTCCAAGTTGAAAATTCACAAGTTAAAAAAGGAAATTTCCCTGATTTTATGCAAGATAGAGAGTATAAAACTTTTAATTTTTCTCTCTCTAATAACAACATATATTGTGATATATCTTGGTCTAACAAAGTACAAAGTGAAGGTAGGAACAAAGACATAAATAGTTTTGAAGAAGAAAGTTGAGAAATAGACACAACCATTCATGGAAATGAACCAGGGCTGGAAGAAGGTAAAGTATGGTTGCATCAGATGAAGTGTGTGTAATCAACCTTTAATGAGGTCATTTTCATACATATGAGCCAAGTCATTGGTAATTACACCTTTGGATTTATGATTATTAAATGCAGAGAATTTAAGATAATTCATTGTATAGTAGAGTTACTAAAATTTTTCTGAATGAATTTAAGGATAAACCTGCTATAATTCGTACCAAAACAATAATGGAAATAGTTATAGAAATTAAAATAAGTTTTTTTGTTAAGGTTAATCGCTTGTTAGATTAGAAGTTTGCTTAGTTAGGGATAGTTTTCTTTTGTAGGGTTTGTTGTGTTTTTTTTTTTGTTTTGTTTCTTTTCTTTTTCATTTGGCCTCTGCATTAGCAAATTCTTCTTAACTTATCTTACACATGAGAGTTAATTCAAACATTTGTAAAATTGAACTATGAAGTGTGTAAAATGATAAAACCATACATAGTAAGACACACTTTAAGATGTACTAAAAGCTATATATATATGTGTATATCACGTATATACATGGAGTATCAAAATTATTGCTTTGAAAATTTCAAAAAGCCAAAAAGAGTGAGTAAAGATGTAGGTAGTAGTAGCCATTTAGTCGATATGGGACACCTCATCTATTAGAGATAAATACCCTATGTAGGAAAGTTCCCTTTGAACTTCAAAGTCACGAATATGGAGGCTAGTGAGGAAAGGCCAAAGTGGAACCACTTCCTTATGTTCCAGGAACCGAGGGATATCATCCATGGAAGGGATTTCGATGGCTGGGTGTGCAATAGAAAAAATAGTATCCAGATTCTCCAAATATTTAGGCCTTACTATCAAATTGGAAGCTAAGCAAACATCTTTAACAAGTGCTATCCCAATATCTATAAGCGATGCTACAAAATAAGAAGCTACGTCAGAGTAAAAGTGAAAGTAGTGGTTGGATTCCACATACTTTTCCCCAAGAACTAAGCATAAATTTGGTACAGTGAAATTGGAATTCCAAATGAAGAAATTTTTTTCAATCCTTTGTGGTGTGATACTTCCTAGGAAAACATTCTAGCGGTGAGAGAAGCTTAAGCAAATTGGAGTATCCATGACCTAGAAGCAAGAGAAAATAAACATAGAAAAAATGCAGAACAAGAGAAGAAAGCTAAGAAAAAGTGTGAAGAATTCTAGAAGAAATGCAAAATTTATAGAAAGCCGTGAGGAAGTTGCGGTATGTAGTTGCCTTGAGTGAAGTTTTGGAAACCATAAGCAAGGTGGAAACCAAACAATTATCTCCAGAGCAGAATGTTAAATAAAATTAATTCTTTTCACATAGTTGGTGATAAATTGCTTCAAATTTGAGCAGTACGAAGATTGTGAATCAAGCAAGTTGAAGATTTTGAAGTAAAGGGTGGTCATTTCATATATTTTTCTTGAGCCGTATTAATTATGGAGATGCTTATGTGTGTAGAGTAGAAAGGAAAATGAAGTTGGTAAGAAAGTACATGTCATCACCTGGGTAAGTTAAAAGAAATAATACATGCGAAATAAGGCGTGTGAATTTAATGCAGAATAATGTGATCATGTTTCAATGTAATCATGACATTTATGATCCATTAATGAGGTGCAACACCATCAAATTGGGAGTGCTATCCAAATATTTAGTAGTTGCCATAAAATTTAATTGGAAAGGGTGGTAACTAATAATTCTAAATTTAGATTTAAATTTGGTGATTAAATTGTTTGTTGCTAAATTTTAACTTATGCATATTTTTTTAACACATAGCGAGTCATAGTTAGCTAGGATTTGGCATAAAGTAGTAAAATTTAGTTGGAAATACACACCAATAGGGAATTATTAAATGAATTTTTGGGAAATGGTGAATTGATGAAGGGATTTGCATTGAATGAAAAATCAAAAGGTAACCTTCACTACCACTGCATTTCCCAACCTAATAGTGGGATTCATTGCTTGCAAGTTGAAAATGAGCTATCATTGAAATATCAAAAGTTGAAAATGAGCTATGAATGAAATATCAAAAGTTGAAAATGAGCTATCATTGAAATATCAAAAGTTGAAAATGAGCTATCAATGAAATATCAAAAGTTGAAAATGAGCTATCATTGAAATATCAAAAGTTGAAAATGAGCTATTATTGCAATATCTATAAGAAAATCAACTCTTTAGGCTATCCAAATAACTCTATAGGGGCTATAGACACCTGGTTGGTAGTAGAGCTATGTTTGGGGGGAATTACAGAGATAACCTTGTTTGGGGTATGGACACTTGACTAGCAGCAAGGCTCTATCCCTGGTTGGCTTTGGAGGATTACCATATTATGTAGTTCAATGTCAATGAACTAATTCTTTCACTAAGTTCTAAAAACTAGAATTAATCAAAGCACATGCAAATGTTTTTGGTGGAGTTTTACTTTTTTATGCCAAAATCTAGGTAAAGGTGAAAGTTATTGGTTTAAAATATGTATAAATTATAACTTACAACTGGTGATTTAATTTCAAGTTTGGTTTAAATTTGGTTTTATTGGTTTCAAGTTGTGTGTTCTCACAACATGCCCCAAGACTATAAGACTTGGGGACCCAAGTGAAAAAAATAATAACTCTTATGGCAGGAGCTAGCAAGTTGAAAAGATCACCAGAAGTGAAAAGTAAAGAGAAATATTTAATCAAAGAGTACTTTGTAATGTAAGTGTTTTGGGTACCAGATACTGGGAATTGGAAACATTTGAAAGGTAAAAGTGGTGCAAATATGAGCAAAGTGTTCCAGTCTGATATTTTGAGTCTGGTAAAAGGGAAGTTTTGGTAAAACTGAAGTCTGGGGAAAGTTCATGGGTAAAGCTGAATGCTAGGTACCATGTACCGGGAAATGATGTGAAATGATTTTTTTTTTAAATTTTAAGGTTATCAGGGGAAGTTTTGGTAAAACTAAAGTCTGGGGAAAGTTCATGGGTAAAGCTGAATGTCGGGTATCGAGTACCGAGAAATGATGTGAAATGATTTTTTTTTTAAATATTAAGGTTATCTAATGATTCTGATAGTCTAGTAATTCTATATATTTAGAAGATTATTATGCAATGATTTATGATATGCTAGAAAGCGTGTTATTTATGAGATTTATGTACTAACATTTGAATAATGGTTTTATTTACATGAGATGTTTATAAATATATTTTTTAAAGGGATTTAATGTGTGGAATTTGTGATTGCAGAAGATGCAGATTGTGATGCAAAGTTTGGGTATGGAAGGTCAAGAAAATCGTATTTGCGAAAAAATCCGATGGTGTTGCCAAGTGGGTGCTACCACAATAGTGGTTTACACTTTCAAGGAGATCTTGATTTTTGCTGAAATCACATATTTTTAGAAAATATAATGATTTAAGCCTTGAAAAGCTCCATTTAAAGGATTCCAATTGAAGAAGGTTTGATCAAACCACCTTAGATCAAGCCCCCTTGGATAGAACCTAGCTAGTTTTAAACCATACCTATAATGGAGTCTCCTTTACACCTATCAAAATGTTGATAAAAAACCACTTTTGATTTACCTTTTGGGGGATCAAATGAATTCATTTAAAATTTATTTTTTGTAAGTATGTAGTCCTTATTATAAGCTTCTAAAAAAGTATAATTTTAATTAAATTAAATTATTATTTTTATTCAAGGGGTAACGCTTTTGACCGAGCTATGAACCGGATACAACCATTCAACAATACCACCCCAACGGGGTTTGAACCTTAATTGGCAAGAACAACAATGCCACCTATAAACCATCACACCATGCCAATGCTAATTAAATTAAATTTGATTATTATATTTATTTTTTATTTCTTGTGAATGTATGTTTTTCACGAAAATCAAGCTCTCTGTTCCATGTCAAAAATAGAAGATTATCAATTTTTAAAATATGAGTGCAATAGATATTGAAGTCCTTGATCCAACAAAAATAAATAAATTGAATTTCGATAATAAAAAAAAGTTGTGTTATACGGTCCGCCTATGTCTAATTATAATTGGTTTGACTTTGAAACTTGATTAAGGAAAAAATATTCAATAAAATACTATGAAACCAATTGGAATCACTAGATATCATAGTTACAAATCTAAATTAAATTTTTTTTTTTTTTTATCCTTCATGGAAAAAAAATTATGTGTTATATAGTGAGCTTCACTCCTTAAAAAATGTGTTTATTGAAAAAGAATTAGTTTTCGAAGGAGATGGAAAAAGAAGTGTAATCTGATTCCAAAAAAATGAAAAAAATATATTTAAAATCTATAGATAAAATTTCACAAATCACTAATTTGCATCATATTCAAATTCCTTACGATTTAGCTGCTATAGGTGTCTGAAAGTGAAGATTTAGTAAGAAAAAATCAGTTCAATGTCTAGTTTGGCCAAAAAAATCATGTTGAAATAGAGTTTGTTGCAAAGATGTGTTAAATACCAGGATCCTAGGACTCGGGAGTTCAATCATGTGGCAGAGAAGTGTACCTATTCGGGGGGTGGCTCATTCCTGGAATGTTCAAATCAAGAAAGAACCTGAAGAGTAGGAGAAAAAATTCCACCTGATCACTTTGAATTTGTGGAAAGTTCCTACATTTTTTTTGAGCAGATTTGTTTAGTTCCAAGAAGGAATCCTGATGATTAAAGACTAAAACTCAAAGAGCTTCAATGTGCAATTGGAGTTGACCTTTGTTGACTTCAATTGTAATTCTCTTATCAGTCACTACATTCCACATGCCTTGATGTGATTTGTCCCTTGGATTTCCTCTCATGTATTTGTCTTATCCTATATGTGCCTTTTGTTCTATAAAAGGCCAGAGGATCTTTCTTTCTAAGTTAAGTTTAGAATTTGTGGATGTCAGAAGAGCCAAAAATTCTTTAAGTTTTGTTCTTTTTTCTTGTTTTCTGAATCATTCCAGTGTAAAACTTTGTATGCATGTAGACATTACTTAATATCAGAGCCAATTAGATATCTACCTATCTCATGAATCTTTTGTAGCTGGTTTTGTTCGTTCAGCTGAACAAGACTGCGCTGTTCCGTTTAAGGGTGTATGTGAACCTACTCGGTGTCCAAACTAAAACCCCTCTCTTTAAAAGCTTGCACCATTTTATATGTAGCTATGAAGCAATCTGGTGAAGTATAAAGCAATTTGCTGTATTTTAGTTAATTCTTTGGGGCATGCATGGAGAATAACCAGGAGAAAATTTTAATTTTCAGTATTTTATGCTTTATTTTAGAATAGATGTTTAAATTTCTTGAAAATGTTCCAAAAACTAAGTGAATGGATGAAAATCTATTAAAAATATTTTGTTTTTCTATGAAATTTTTGAATGCTTAATGTTAAATCTACTTAAATGATAGAAAAGAAATTGTTGATGTTCATGAAATATTATTTCAAATCTTTTGATTTCATGACATTTGTTCTTAAAGTTCCAATTGAAAACTTAGTGTCTGATATATATGATTTCAATCAACCATATTCCCTTTGAGATTAACAAAAATATCACATTATACCTGAGAGCGAACCTAGTACAATTAAGACTCTATTACTGGAGACTTGGGATTGAGCCGAGTCAATCTTTTCCTGTTAAAGTAGATTGCCATTTTAGATTGTCTTTGTTCCATATCTTTCAAGAAGGATAGGCTCTTTGTGGTTTATCTATGAAGAATTTATTTTCCCTATTGCAGCGAGTAAAATAGTTGTCAACACCTCCCTCCCTCCTTCCCTCTCTACATCTCTTTATCTCTCCTCTCCCTCGCTCTACCTACCCCTCTCTCTACATCTACCTCTCCCCTTCTTTCTATGTCTCCTCTCCATATTTCTACCTACTTCTCCCTCTCTCTCTACCACTCCATCCCTCCCCTCTCTCTCCCACTCTCCCACCCTCCCTCTTTCTCTCTCTACTCTCTATCTCACCTATCCCTCCATGCTCTCTCTCCAACCCTCCCTCCTTCTTTCCTTCTCTCTCCCGCCTCTCTCTCTTTCCCTCTCTCACACACCCTCCCTCCTTCCCTCTCTACTTATCTCTATCTCTCCTCTCCCTCCCTCTACCTACCTCTCTCTCTAGTAGATAGGGAAGAGAGAGAGAGGGGGGATGGAGGGAGAGGTAGGGAGGGAGAGATACATGAGATAGAGAGAAGTGGAGAGGGATGAAGAGAGAGAGAGACAAATAGTGAGTGACATAGAGAGAGGAAGATGATATTGTTGGCACATGGATTCTAATGTTGTCATTGATGGAAACTAAATTCATTACTTTGGTCCATAGATCGGAACTTGGTCATACCGGTAGAAGGAGTTGAGAACAGAGTATTACCAATAGAAAGTATGAGGAATATGGTATCCAATTACTATGTTGATCTATTTGCTTCACTGGATCATATTTTTGAGTTGTGGATCCCCAAGATACTTTGTTAACCATATATGTTATCTTATTATTGAATTTTTTAGTTTTTCATTAATCGGTGTACAAGTTAGGAGATCTGACATGATGTTTTTCCATTTATTTTCTCATTGTGGATGACTCAATGAATGTGGTGTGTTGTGGCTATATAAGGAGTAATTGTTTAAATGTTTTTTATGTTTAAGCATTTTTTTTTGGGTCTAAGCTATGTTGTGGCCAACTTGTATGGGTGCACATCATAAATTATTCATGACTTGAGCTGACACATGAACAATTTTTTGTATTTTATTGGATGCTGACTTGTAATGAAAAGATCCTTGATGCAGATATACATATAAGTAATCAATTATATCATTGTGTGAGTAAGTGGTAAAAGTATAAGTGTGTTGCGAACATTAGAAGGGTGATTAGGAAATTATGCATAGTTTCACTTGCGCATTAAAGTTTTTGGTAGAGCGAGTTTGTGCATAATAGAGCAGAATTGTTTAATTAGTCAAAAGGACAAAAGATTGACTACATAGCTTAACTGGAACTATAATCAAGCATTGTAGGTGCTATTCTATCAGTTCACTCTTTTGGATTTGGGTATGTGCAGGACCTTGGTGGGCCAAAAAGTGGCAATGAGGAAAAAAACACGTCTTTCACCGACCGAAAAATGCGAAAAAGAATGTGTTGAATTTTTTTAGGCTCAGGTGTCACCATAGGAAACACCAAACCTACTTTTACAAATCAAATATCCGATTTGGATCAGATATCCGATTTGTAAAAAGCATATATAAAGAAAGTCTAGCACTGTTTTGAAGTCATTTGACAATGAAGAACCCGCGGGCGCACAGTGCATTCCTTCTTCACATAATGGATATCCGATTTGGGCAAAATCTGATTTGGAAAGGTAAGTTTTTTTATTTTTATTTGATTTGATTCAATTTTGATTTAGATTTGAATAATTTCATATGGTTTTTTGTGGATTTTATTTTAAAATAGGGTTTTTGATTGAAGTTTTGTGAAAAAATTGAGTTTAGAATAGATTTTGATAAAAAAATGAATGTTTTTTGTGAATTTTTTTCACAATAGGGTTTTTGATTGAATTTTTATGAAAAAATTGAATTTAGAATGGATTTTGATATAAAAATGAATGTTTTTTGTTGATTTTTTTTCAAAATAAGGTTTTTGATTGAATTTTTATGAAACAATTGAGTTTAGAATGGATTTTGTTTAAAAAAATGAATGTTTTTAATGGATTTTGATTTAAAAATAGTGTTTCATTTATATTGTCTAATTTTAGATTAATTATTTTTTAACTTTAATCATGCATTATTGCTGCCGAGAATGAGAATGCACAAATTCCACCAGTTGAGAATGAAAATCCACCAGCTGAGAATCAAAATGTAGAAATGCCAAATGCTCCACCACCTCTGCAGCCATCAATTGAAGACTTAATTCATGAAAAATTGGAGCAATTGAGGGGTATTTGTGACGTTTATAAAAAAATCCCTCGATTATCCCGTATGTCAACCACATTGACAGGAATAATTGCAAATGTTGAAACCCTCTTCACCCAACATAATGCATTTCATTTGTGGTGAGAAACCATGAGGCAATATTATGCATGTGGATTGTCTTATGATGATGTGAAAGATCTCAAAATAACAAAAGACCAAATAGCCTCTTTATTTATTAACCCCAACATTGGTTTGCCAGTTAATGTTAACAAACCAAAACTTTCTATAAAATGGTACACGCATAGGGGCATAGTAGATAAATTTTGGGATCGTTGGTGTATCGTTTTTGATAAACCACCCAACAATAATCTTGATGTACCTTTTTACTTTATTAAAAAATTATATGCTGAGTTTTTGTTAGGGCATCATGTCAATTACTTTGACATTAAACCCTTCCAGGGTGTTGGTGGAGGTATGCCCCAGGATAGGCCAGGGGCAACTAGAGTAATTAGGCGCCCACATGTTCCCCGTCCTCCCCTTCCTCCGCCACCTCTAGTACAACACTCATATATTATGGAGGATGTAGCCACACAAACGATCCAGGCCATTCACTCTTTGAGTGGTCTTTTGGTTTCCCATGCTTCTTTAGTAGCTCAACCACAGTCTGGTGATCTTGGCGATGGATCCAGTGCTGCTACATCATCCTCCTCAGGTCCACATATTTGTGTGCCACATATTTGCAATACGTGCTAGCAAATATGTTTGGGTCCTACTATACAACCCCCTGAGCAGCCATTAAATACTTCTGATTATGACATCTAGTATGCGGAGATTATAGTAGATCACACACAAGGGAGTGGAGCACACCCTACAGAGTCCTCTCTTGCTAGAGAGGTGGACATTAGATAAGTTACACATGTAACATTTAAGGTGTAAATTCATAATTTGCATTTTTTTTTAAATGAATATTAATAAGAGATAGTGTCAAGTACTAATATTTATTTACATGGTCTATTTAATAGTTAATGTCTGAGGAGGAGCTCACACGGGTGACTGATAGAACCATTAGGGCCATTTCATTTGGCCTCGAGACACACACAGTATGTATTTTCACACTCACTCATTTACATTTTTTTACTGTATACTTGCCTATCATTAATGAAATTATATATTAACTTATATGTTTATCTTATTCTCTGCTTGTAGGAAACACCTAGTGCAAGTGAGGTGCGACACTCTCTAGACTATGGATGCACAATGTTAGATAAGGGAAAGGTAATTAAACTCAAATTTGATTGAATTAAGATTTATAAGATATTTTATTGATTATGCATACATTGACATAGATTCGTAGTTTCATATGTACTTGTCATTTTTATGTATAGGTGGTTGTGAGCTATACATCATTGTTGATAAGTGCCACAACACTTGAAGGAGTAGGTATTCGAACACCTGAAGGAGGAGGTGTTGAAACACCTAAAGGAGATACAAAAAAAGATCAGCCTAAAGAGGTATGTGTTTATTTTATTTTGTGCTTGGTAAATATGTTCTTATTACTGACAATTCTATGCTAACTTGGATCAATTTCATGTTTTTGAAGACATAGATTGATGTTACAAAAGTTGGTTTGGTTAGTTCTTTGAGAGGGGTATATTCTAGGACTCCCGACCCTTCAAGAGACGTATATTTCAGGTAATCAAGATTTCAATTTTAGAGTTCAATTATAATTCAATGTGTATTGATTTTATGTTAATTATTCAATTTTAAATTATATAGTATAACTAATCTCAATTGTGGTTTGAATTTTCTTGTGCAACTACCTTGAGCCAACGAGTGCTTCAAAGAGGCTCCATTTTGATGATCCACCCGTAGTTTAGGATGAGATAGAAATTTTGGCATGTAAATATTGAATAGATATCGAGATGGCATATGCCACATATTGTAAAACTTTATTTGAGTCAGCATTGATGCCATTTTTGTATATGGACATACACTTGATTATTGGATAATTTGATATATATAGAAGTTGACAATCAAAATTTAATTTCCTCCTCATGTGCATGATTAAACTCTTTGAAAATTTAATCAAGTGAGCAATGGTTAAATGTCATTGTACAATAGCATAAAAAGAATGGTTAAATATTATGTAGTTTATATTCATATTGTTGATTAAATTGCATTGTGCACATCTTTCAAACTCAAAGAATTACTTCACATTGCATAAGTAACAACTAGATGCTGATAGATGAAAAAATTTCAATAAAAATATAGTTTTTACAAAGTCAACCTAAGCAGTTATGCAATTACTTCACATTACATGACTAATAACTAGGAGCAGCTATCAATTGCATTAGCTTGTCATGGAATTCTATGAGACCACATTTCTTTGAGGAAACTTGGCACAAAACTCACAAAAAATGAAAAGAAAGCACTAAAACAAACTTTAAAGGGGTCTCAGGCCTACTGCCCCCTCATTCCACATGCTATGCATCCATTTACTTGTGCTAGTTTTATGATTAGATTTAATGCACAAAAAATTAATTCTAAATCAAACACAATAACACAATAGATACCCTGGGAAAACCCTCCTCTTGAGGGAGAAAAAACTAGCCAATAATATCACTTATATTATTGAATCACAATAGAAACTCCTTTACAATGAAGGCCGATAATGAGGCCTAATAATATGCACCACAAAATGATGCCAACACGACAATACAATGATGTAATTCTCAAATGATAATCCTCATCGTTCTCACAATAAATCGATCTGCACTTGAAGAGTTTCTCACTAACTCGCACTTGATATGAAATGGAATGTAAGAAAAATGTATGTCTCAAAACAATGAAATGTATCTAATATATATACAAGCTGAGAGAGATGCGACTCTTCACAATATAGGTCGGCCTCCAAAACGAATGTGCCTCCTCAAAGATTGCGCCTCCAAGATAGAAGTCGGCCTTCATAAAATAATAAATATTATTTGACATAAATCGTGCCTCAAGCATGTCAGCCTCTTCATAAATGCACCTCTTCATTAAATCGTATCTCTTGATGAATTAGCATTAATCACAAATCGATATATATAAATTAAATAGATTTGGCTATATTTAATTTATTCTTATGTAGAGGAGATTGCTGGAAGGATATGACTGACGCTGCAATAATCATCAACACTCCCTCTCAGCTAGGGAGGATGCTTCCAGTTGCACAAGGAAAATCACCTCATCGTGATGCCTAGTACTATGGCTACAACCATAAGTGAAAAGAAGAATATCATATCATCGTGATATTAGATATCGCCTCAACATGATATCAACCATAATGGCTACAACCATACTATGGTATGTACAAGTGTTCATCACAGACCTCAATTTAAACAACATCCATAGGTGCTCTTCCGGTCAGCAACACAACCATCTTCTTTAGGTTCAATAGGCTCCCTCTGAATCTTTAAGTACTCTTATGGTCAGCAACACAACCATCTTCTTTAGGCTCAGTAGGTTCAGTTCCATGGCTGCAAGTTGTGACTTCACGCTTGATCATTTCTTTGGTTGGCATGACTTCCTCATAAGATGCCTCAAGCTTTTCATCGCTAAGCAATCTCTCATCACCTTCCTGTAGTAGAGTTATCAACATTCTTCAAAAATCATAAGAATTCTTTTAGTACACTCAAGAGTTATCAGATATCTTCTTGCAGTCTCAAAAGTTATATTGCCTCTTGGAATGAAAATGCTTGTTTGCAAAACAAATGAATAAGAATGAGGTAGTTAAGGTGTTTGAAGTTATTTAGAGGTCACTTTTAGGGTGGAAGGCTTAAAAATCCATTTTAAATGCACAAAAAAGAATGAAATTACTTCAAACCAAGTTTGTGAAGAAGTTAATTATGTTGCCCACTAGTTTCCCTTAAGAGTCCAAAGTGCTAAAAGGCAGCAATCTTTGAAGGTCTATTTATCAAAGACCGGGATGCTTACAAACTCTCCATCCAAGGCTATGGGATCGTGTTGGGACCATCTACAAAAACCTCTCTCAGTTTTTGCTATCTCGGAGGTGTTTTCCTGTGGTGATGACTTTTCAGTGGAGGGAAAAGTTGCTAGATGCAAGTAGTGTAAAGTTGCAAACTGGTGCAACTTTCATTCTGCAACTCGTACGACTAAATGGACTGTTCCAACACATCTAGATGGGTACGTTTATGCTAGGGATAGTGCTCTCTTGCACCCAAATACGCCGAATCACTCCGAGCTACATTGGACCGATGATTTCCCTTAAGAGTCCAAATTGCTAAAAGGCAGCAATCTTTGAAGGTCTATTTATCAGAGACCATGATGCTTATAGAATCTCTGTCCAAGGCTATGGGATTGTGTTGTGACCATCTACAAAAACCTCTCTCGGTTTTTTCTATCTCAAAGGCGTTTTCCTGTGGTGATGAATTTTCAGTGGAGGGAAAAGTTGCCAGATGCAAGCAGTGTAAAGTTGCAAATCGGTGCAAATTTTATTCCGCAACTTGTACGACCAAACATACTGTTCCAACATGTCCAGATGGGTATGTTTATGCTAGGGATGGTCCTCTCTTGTACCCAAATACGCCGAATCACTTCGAGCTACATTGGATCGACGATTTCCCTTAAGAGTCCAAAGTGCTAAAAGGCAGCAATCTTTGAAGGTCTATTTCTCAGAGACTGTGATACTTACAGACTTTCCATCCAATGCTATGGGATCGTGTTGTGACAATCTACAAAAACCTCTCTTGGTTTTTGCTATCTCAAAGGCGTTTTCTTGTGGTGATGACTTTTCAGTGGAGGGAAAAGTTGCCAGATGCAAGTAGTGTAAAGTTGCAAAGTGGTGCAACTTTCATTCCACAACTCGTACGACCAAACGAACTATTCCAAAACGTCCGGATGGGTACGTTTATGCTAGGGATGGTCCTATCTTGCACCCAAATACGTCGAATCACTCTGAGCTACATTGGATCGATGATTTCCCTTAAGAGTCCAAAGTGCTAAAAGGAAGCAATATTTGAAGGTCTATTTCTCAAAGACCGTGATGCTTAAAAACTCTCCGTCCAAGGCTATGGGATCATTTTTTTACCATCTACAAAAACCTCTCTCAATTTTTTCTATCTCGGAGGTGTTTTCCTGTGGTGATGACTTTTCAGTGGAGGGAAAAGTTGCTAGATGCAAGCAGTGTAAAGTTGCAAAGTGGTGCAACTTTCATTCCACAACTCGTACGACCAAATGGACTATTCCAACACGTCCAGATGGGTACATTTACACTAGGGATGGTCCTCTCTTGCACCCAAATACGCCGAATCACTCCGAGCTACATTGGATTGACGATTTCCCTTAAGAGTCCAAAGTGCTAAAAGGCAGCAATCTTTGAAGGTCTATTTATTGAAGACCGTGATGCTTAAAAAATCTCCGTCCAAGGCTATGGGATCATTTTTTGACCATCTACAAAAACCTCTCTCGGTTTTTTCTATCTCGGAGGCGTTTTCCTGTGGTGATGTCTTTTCAGTGGAGGGAAAAGTTGCCAGATGCAAGCAGTGTAAAGTTGCAAAGTGGTGCAACTTTCATTCCGCAACTTGTATGACCAAATAGACTATTCTAACACATCTGGATGGGTAAATTTATGCTAGGTATAGTCCTCTCTTGCACCCAAATACGCTGAATCACTCCAAGCTACATTGGACCGACGATTTCCCTTAAGAGTCCAAGGTGCTAAAAGGCAACAATCTCTTAAGGTCTATTTCTCAGAGACCGTGATGCTTATAGAATCTCTATCTAAGGCTATGGGATTGTGTTGTGACCATCTACAAAAAAATCTCTCGGTTTTTGCTATCTTAGAGGTGTTTTCCTGTGGTGATAATTTTCAGTGGAGGGAAAAGTTGCCAGATGCAAGCAGTGTAAAGTTGCAAAGTGGTGCAAGTTTGATTCTGCAGCTCGTATGACCAAACAAACTATTCCAACACATCTAGATGGGTACGTTTATGCTAGGGATGGTCCTCTCTTACACCAAAATATGCCGAATCACTCCAAGCTACATTGGACCGACGATTTCCCTTAAGAGTCCAAAGTGCTAAAAGGAAGCAATCTTTGAAGTGATATTTCTCGAAGACCGTGATTCTTACAAACTCTTCGTCTAAGGCTATGGGATCGTGTTGGGACCATCTACAAAAACCTCTATCAGTTTTTGCTATCTCGAAGGAGTTTTCCTGTGGTGATGACTTTTTAGTGGAGGGAAAATTGCCAGATGCAAGCAGTGTAAACTTGCAAAGTGGCACAACTTTCATTTCGCAACTTGTACAACCAAATAGAATATTGCAACACATCTGGATGGGTACATTTACACTAGGGATGGTCCTCTCTTGCACCCAAATATGCCGAATCACTCTGAGCTATATTGGACCGAGTGAAATTAGGTGTAAAATTGATGCAGACACAAGGGCACAATCACAAATTCTTTACAATTTGCCTATTTGAGGCATCTAACAAGATTATTCTGACCTCTTTGGAAAGTCCAAAAATCCCTTAAAACTTGACAAGCAACTAAATACACATTTCCCTCTGTAACCTCCTTAAACCCTTGTAATAGTGAGAAACTAGTTTTTGTCCAATTACTCCACAATCTTCCAAAACACCAAAAAAAAATATGACTGATTCAAACACCCATATCCAAGTTACACAACATACATGAGCAACAATATAGACTCCTTTGGACCAGCGTTGACTTCCTATACATTCACCCTTCAACAGACTACTCAATTAGCCAAAAAATGCAAAGCAAAATACCTTCAAACACCACAAAGACCCCTGAAACCTTGGGGAAGCAAATAAATTTCCAAGAAAACAAATATTTTGCAATTGGATTCCATTTGTACGGACCTGTAACCGTCAAATTAAAAAACCCTTGTTTTTAGTGTAATTCTTGAGGGTTTATTGGATGTAGCACTTCCACAACCTTTCAGACTTTTCCACCACCTTAGACACCTTTATTTAGGCCCCAATATGCTTAGAAAACAAAGAAACTTCTGGTATCTTAGAGATTTTTGCAAACCCTAGGGTAAAAAATCTATTTTCAAGTGAAAAAAACCACCATTTTTAGACCTTTAACTCTTCATTTTATTTCAAAACCTAGTTCTCCACACCTTCCACTCTTGAAATAATGTCAAGACATGTAATACAGTTTCTACATAAAGTTTTTATACAAAAATGCTTGAATGGCTTGTGCATAGGCAAAAAACACAAGAAAAATAGTAAAATATGAATTGGGCAATTGAAACTTTATTGATTCAAAGAAAAAAGACTCCTTCAACCAAAATCATTCTTGATAGTTTAAAACAATGAACCACCCCAATGTGTAATTATGATAGCACTCAAGATAGAATCCATGAATAGATAATGTATTTGACCAATAACTCATCAAGAGCACAAATTCCCAAAACTAGCCCTCCACTATGAACATATCAACTAAGTAGGAACCCATAACATTATGGAAAGATGATCCACTTCTCCCAATGTAACTCCCAAGAATTACATGTGAGAGATGGTCAATTTCATTGATGGCAACGATGGTCAACACCTCATGATCATTCAAGTATTCATTTTAACAATATAAGAGATTTACACATCAAATTGCAAGCGAATATAAGTTACTATATCTTAACATAAAAAATGAAAAACCTAATAGAAAAATGTATCAATGATGACAAGGATTTATAAGAAAATTCAAATTTGAAAATAGAATGTAAACTTAGAAAACTGTAGATTTGAAAACCTTAATAATGTAAAACCCTAAAAAGAAGGTTGGATCAAGTGTACGATTGGTTGGGCTCAACAAAATATAAAGAAAAAAAAAGTCTATTTATGAAGTTAACCTAGGATAATTAAGTAAATGCAATGAATCAAACACAATCAACCTAACATAATTAAGGGTTACTCCAGATGTTCAAATTTGTTACTCATTTTTATTGCATTGAATCAAAATGTCTCACTATTAATTGCTCCAATGCTATAAGATAAATGAATGTTTTCATGATTATAATGAATTTATTGTATGTTATTAATGCTAGCGTATATCATCAAATTATGCCAAACATGTGTTTAGTCAACTTAAAGTTGGTGAATGACGCCACTTAGCCAAAAGTTTGAATTTTGAATTTTAAAATGAAAGGGAATAGGTTTGTGACCATGAGGTCACCCTTGCAATTGAAGAAGTGTCCTAGAATGGGTTAATAGTTAAATATAAGTGGCTAAAAATCAATTCCAGGTGGCTAATGGATAAATTAGGACAACACTGCATTCTTTTGTAACCAACTCACATCTAGAACCCTCACCTCCACTTTGGAAAGTATATTTGACTATCTCATATCTCTTTTTTTCAACAAGCTTCTTTCAAAATTCATGTTCAGAACACTCATGAAAACATTGAACAAACTTTTACAAGCCACCACATTGTGAGCACTTTGCATTTAAACAATTATTTCTATATAAAAAGCAACCATCATCTCTAGAACATAAAAAATAGATCTAGCAAGTCCCTTGATGATTTCGGAAGATGCATTGCACCACACTCCTGCAACATTTCATTAGTATGCAAAGTAGAATGGATATAGCATAATAGCTCATGGTACATTGAAAACTCACATGGTATTTACAACAAGTATTACGAATCTTAAGAGGAACACAATAAAATGGCTTCAAACCCTCAAAAGTCCTTTGCGAGATTTCCATATTTTTATGTGTTTCAATAATTTTTTTGAACAACATTGTTTGGCTTGATTCCAAGAAATGTTTAGGATGTGGTGTACAGTCTTGATTGCCAATTCTTAACTTTAAAACATCCTTTGCATTGGGTGATACTCTAGAGTTATCATGCCAAAATTGTTGAATTATCGCTTACATTATCGGTTAGCTTCTTATCACACATGGAAGCCTTTAGACAAAATCCCATGTATCATTTTGAAGAGGATCATCTATTCTTTCTCTTCTTGCAAGTACTCTATCCAAAGTTTTATGATTTATGTCAAAATCAATACAAGTTTGTCTCAAAAGCGAGCCTTTTCAATTTATGGCTTACTAGGGCGTTGTAATGACTCTCCAAGCAGCTCTCTTATCCTTTCCTTGTTACTTTTTCCAATAGACTTGAGAGCATTAAAAATATTTTTGACAATCATATGAATTTTTTTCGGTCTTCTTGTTCACACGAATCTTCAATTTGGCTAGCAAAGGTCTCATCTTTTGCATCTTTAGCAATTGTACAAAAAGTTGGCATTGCTCTCGGTCAATGTCTTATCACTAAAATATTGGTTGAAAAGTCTTCTAGCCAACCGAACAGTTCGTGTTGACCTCTTGCCTTCAAAATTGTTTATAATGTTCTCATCAAATTCAAGTAACCATTTAGGGGTTCTTGAAGGTCTTGAAATTGGAATGTCTTTCTTCCATACAAGTTTCTTCATTTCTCATGTAATCTGGTGAAACATAATTTACACTTGCTTCAATATTATGTTCAAAATATTCATTTCCAACATTTTCACCTTGAACATTTTCAATATCAATTTCAATATTTTCATTCCTAATTTCAATATCATGTTCAACATCTTCAAATCCAACATTATCACCTTGAACATTTTCATTATCAATTTAAATAATTCCATTCCTAATTTGAATATCATGTTCAACATATTCAATTACAACATTTTCACCTTGAACATCTTCATTTCCTCTTCACTTGAAAGACCATAGGGGTTAGGTTCACCAATATTTAACATACCTTGTTTTCTCTTCTTATGACTTTCTCTATCTCTTTGTCTATATGCTTCAATTTCTTCTTTTGTAAGCTTTCTCTTACGTTTTTGCTTTCAACGACTACTGCTCCCCATTATACCTCATAAAAGATGCTAAAAATCATTGCTTATGAGAAATTTCAATAGAATATGCTCCAAAAAGTTGATCTTTCTCTCTTCTTGTCTGAAATTGCGTGTGTGTCGCTTGCAAATAGAATGTAGGGTCTGTTGGAATGCACAAAATGACCCACATGGGGATTTTCTATGGCCCAAAAATCTGATATCCATTACAATCTGATATCCAATTACTTTGAAAAAAATTAAAGATGTTTTGTAATGGTATTATTTTAGTTCTGCAAATTGGATATCCGATTTGTGTACACATAGACCTAAGGGTTAATGGTAGATGGTAGAGGGTTTAAGGGTTAAAGGTTTATGGTTTAGGGTATATGGTAGAGGGTTTAAGGGTTAAGGTTTTATGGTAGAGGGTTATAATGGTTTAGGGTTTCATGGTTAAGGGTATACGGGAGAGAGATAGATGGAGTGAGTGTGTGAGAGAGATAAAGGAAGGGAGGGTTAAGGGGAGAGGGTAGAGGGTTTAAGGGTTAAGGGGAGAGAGATAGAGGGATTGAGTGAGAGAGAGA
>VDFB02271358.1:601992739-602020239 GCA_007258455.2 Sequoia sempervirens
TAATATTTAAATATTTTATATTTTAGTAATATTAATTAGTTATATAATATTTTATATATTAGTAATATATATATACATTAACTAAAATATAGAAATAATATTTAAATATTATACATAATAATATAATATATTATATATTAAATTGTAAACTATATTGTATATTCTAAACTAGATATATTAAAATAAACTATAAAAAATTTATTGTATTTTCTAAATCATACATTATAAAGTATAAAACATTTTTTAAAATCATATATAAACCAAATCGGATATCCGATTTGAAACAGATATTCGATATCTCTGAAAAAGAATTTATTGCCTAGTGATTAGCCTCAGGCTTGCTTTGGTATTTGACTTGGACATGCCAATCCTAAGAAGTCAATGCAAAAAACGTGTTTAACAACTCACCTTGTTTTTCTAGACTTCGTCCATGTGGCTGACGACTTTATTTTTAGTCAAAATTGATGAAACAAAAAGGGTTTGTAGAGGAGACTCTCAGATTTCCACCAATATAAATTATTCTTTACTTTGAATTTAATAAATAATTATTATTCATTTTCTATTAGAATTACGACTAAAGTCCTGATTGATAGGCTGATTGAAAAATATCTATAACTTTCAAATGGTATCATATTCTTTAAATCCAAAATATGCGTCACATTCTATGCTTCATATACTATAGGATTAAAAAAAAAAAAATGAATTTCATGAAGTTTTGACCATGTTAAGGTGGTTAGACATACGAGTTTTTTATTTTTTTAAAAGTTGTAATAAAAAATTCATAATTAATTATTTACTCGGAAACAAATTACAAAAAAATATGCATCACATCTGGATATGAGTCCTCTACTTATATATAAAATCTTATAAAAAAATATTATCATTTTATTGTGGTTAGGGTGGTCAAACAGACACCTACTTCTTATTTTTACCCTGAAATTTAAGTACTACTGCATTGAAATTTCAAATTTTCACCAAATAGACTTTTAAAAAAACAAAATAAACTTTGTAGTTTAGAAACTACATTCAATTTTCCATAGATTATATTGTTACATATTTTTGAAATAATATAGATAACTTATTCAAATTTTTATGTCAAGTTGCCTAACTTTGATTTTTTTTGAATTTTCATTGCCACTTAAGGGCCTGTTTTTTCCATGATGATCCTGCACATACCCATTCAATCCAAATCATTGTAATGTATTGAGCCTATCTTATTTGAGTAGTGAGCTCTAGTCAGTGTTCTTGAATGCAAGTGCACTCCCATTTTGTAAACCTTCTTTTGGGTATACTCATATTATATTGTGGATTGGCCATCCACCATGGTTTTTCCCCTAACAGGGTTTCCATGTAAAAATCCTAGTGTTATGGTGTTGTGATTGTGTTCTTTCTATTCATGCATATTTCTTTTGTTGAATGGTTAAGTGAGTTAAAGATCAAAATAATAAAATTAAATTTTTGCACAACACTGATTCACCCCCCCTCTCAGTGTTGCTTGTTTCCAATAGATACAACTTGTTGATTACTAAAATTTTTCTGTTTAAAAATTTATAAGATCTTTCAAAAAATAGAATTTTCATTATAAATCCTAGAGATTTGAAACTACTCTGAAACATCCCAAAATTATATACATGAAATATAACTTAAACCATAAGAAAGTAAATTTCCATATGTAAATTTCAACTTATACTTTCATTGAATGACAAGGAGAAAGAGAAAGAGAAAGAAAAAAATAAGGAGAAAAACAATTCCAATGAAAGACAAAACGTGAGTGCATTATAACGTGCTCACATTTTATGAAAGAAATCAAATAATCTCAATCCCTAATCCCTAGAAATATTATGTTGATTAGAAATTCCAATGCAATATTGTTGAGGGGTATTTGATAGATTAACTTTTTTATATGCATGGTACACCACATCATGAGTAAAATGTGGTGATAAAAGTTAGAAGGAACATTCAAGGTTTTCTATAATATTTTGGGTGCTTCGGATATTATTGAAGTCTATAGATATTTTAATTTGTAAGCTCAAAGTTTATATAATTCCAAGTAATATTGAACTGCTATATGCTTGCATTAAATTTTGAAGTTCATCTATAAGAGAACATTATAGTTATTGGACAATAGTTTGTTCCATTTGTGAGATATTCTATTTTTTTTTCTTAAAATCGCATATTTTTTAAAATAAGAATTTTAGTCTAGGGAGATTCCATTTAAGAAAATTTAATTAAAGGGAGTTATATCAAATTTTCTTAGGTAAAATTCCTTTGGATAGAACTCCCTTGTGATTTAATAAAATCCTTAACAAAATCCACTTTACACTTATTAAAACATTAATAATGAAGTAATTTAACTTAACCTTTGGGAGATCAAATGAATTCATTTCGAAATATCATTTTATCTCTATGTAGGCCATGGTTTTATGTTTCCAAAAATTATAATATATAAAATTTTATTAATTATTTATATTTTATATTTTATAATGAATGTAGGTGTATTACAAGAAAATCAATCACTTATATTAAAAAAATAATATTGTACTCCACATATACATTTATATACATATATATGTATGCATATATGTCTCCACATAAACACAAACACATGTATATGTGTGTGTGTGTACATATATATACATTTACTTAAAAAATGATATATATGTTTTTTATTAGATAAGAAGGGAAGGGCCCTGATATCGTACAAAGAATACAACAGAGTTGAACAACCCAACAAAACAAACTAAAAAAACACAACTAGTATTGGAAACAACATGACTAGAACAATAACAACTGTAAAAAATAAAGCCACCAATAGAAGGCAGGACAAAAACTAAAAACTAGAGAGATAGCTCAAGCTCTAGAGCTTGAACCCAATAAGTTTCCCCCCAAGGGATTGTCAAGTAAAACAAAGACCTTAGTAGAAAATTTCTTCTTACATCGCACAACTATCCAAGAAGAATCAGAAACCAAATTTAAAACATTTTGACTAGAAAGGGGAGAATCCCCTTAAGAGTAACTAGCAAGTGGAAAAAAATTAACTTTAGGTGAAGCATCATTATCTAATCCCAAATTAGTAGGATTTGTAGTTAAGACAACCTTTTCTAAAATGGGGGCAACATGGGCCTTAGGGGAGGTAGCACACACTGCAGTAGGAACAACCTTGTCTAGAATTGGTGCAGTAGAAGCCATAGGAGAAGCAACACCATCAACAACAGGGTTATTTGTTTGCGCAGAAGGAGAAGGGGGCTTGGAAACCTCAATATTAGTAGAAGACTCCTCAACAGGATGCATGATTAAATGTTAGATTGGATAGCAGTCTTACACCAAGTGGAGGAAGAAATAAGATGAGAGCCACGAGGATAGTCACAAGCGAAGTGTCCAATAGAAAAACAACTTCTACAACGAAAAGGGATACCTTCATAATACAAAAGATGAGACCAAGACCAACCATTAACCTGAAACACCACCTCACTAGGTAATTCTTGAGACAAATCAACCTCCACCAAAATTTGAGCAAAGGAGGTGAGAGTAAAATTCTTGGAGACAATGTCCACTTTCAAGAACCTACATAGAGCATTACCAATGCCCTCATAAGTAGAGGGACACTAGAATTTTAAGGGAAGATACAACGATCTCACCCAAATAGGCATAACATCAATTGGTCCCTTCAAAGGGTTAAAGGAATGAACCCAAGGCCTCATGGATAGGGGATGAGAATCCTATTCCCACACACCATGATCCAAAATAGTCTATCTTTAGAAGAATTAAAAAAATAATAAAAAAATCCACCTTACCCTCAATTTCAATCTTACCCTCACTAAAGGTGTCCACTATGTTAAGATCCAAAGGTGAAAATCTAGGAGAGAAGGCCACAAGTAAGAAAATATACATATAAGACCCATCTTGGAGAAAAAAATAATGTAGTTAGAGACTTCATGTCCAAGAGAAATCACAAGAGCAACAAACGTGTAGAAAAGAGGGCGCTTAGGGCCCACACCCACATTTCGAGACCACACAACCTCAACAAAGGATTCAAAAGCTTGAGAAGAACTAGGAGATCCCTTTGAAGCACCCACAATCAGGGATAAAAAGGAAACAATACAATCAATGGTAGAAGACACATTCACACCCAACGACTGAACATCCACAATGAGATCAATGACCAAGTTACACTCAGATGAAATGAGCGGATGATGTGCAAGGAGTGGGAGAGGTGAGAGGGAATGTATTTCAAATTTGTAGGAGAGCAGGAAGCTCAGGAGGAGGGGTAAGCTATCGGGAGAGGTGCTACATTAAGCATGCCAAGTTGCAGGTATTTAGTGTTTGCTCTGGGTTTTTCTTCAGAATGTGCTGCTATGCTAGTGAGGATTTGAGGTATTGTTCATGATTGTTAGAAGCTACTATATCTAGATTTTGGATTTCTGGATCATTATAGAGTACGAGTTATGTTCAACAATTGTGAACCATGCTTTTTTGTGTATCTAGTTGAGGTCCGGGAGAAATGTAGTTGCTCCAGATTTCTTCTTGTTTGATTTATATGAATTATTCTCAAGATAAGTTGATGAGGTTGTAAGTAAACTTTATTGATAGGAAATATTGGATCATGTTAAGGTTGAGTGTACTTAACTATTTTATGTGTTTTACACTAGTTTTGGATGACCTTGTGCTAAAAAATACTTACAAAGTTCATGGAAGAGTGTTGAAGCATGTTGGGAATTATTTAGATCCTCATTTAGTGTGTGTTTGGGTCACCCTCATTCTAATTCCACTGTAGAACTTTTTGGCACCAAATTAATTTGAATTTGTAAATACAAATGGTGTATGTGGCTAACTATTGATGAGTTTCAAGGTTGAAGATGGTATAAATATAAGTTTATATGTTTGTGAAAGGTGTGAATGAATACAAGAACAAGATAGATGCAAGATAGATGAGAAATAATGTGTGTGTGTGTGTGTGTGTGTGTGTGTGTGTGTGTGTGTGTGTGTGTGTGTGTGTGTGTGTGTGTGTGTGTGTGATGCGAGTATGAGCAGATCAGTGCAAAATTCAAGTGGCAAGTTTGTAGAGGCAGTAAGCTGAAGGTGTACTCTATTATTCAAGCATATCTAGTGTGTGAGCAAATTGTGGTGGAAATATCCATTGCATTGATACTATTTTATCTTTGTAACAAGTCTCTTTTGTCTTGTTTTGTAATTCTATGGTAGTGAGCCTTCTAGGTGGTTAACCCTTACTAGACAGTGAGTCTTGCTCTAGAAATTGAGCCCTATTTTGGCAATGAGATTTTTCTAGTAGTGAGCCTTTGTATTTTGTTTTGATATTCTCTATATTGTGAGGTAA
Source organism: Sequoia sempervirens (assembly GCA_007258455.2). Taxonomy (NCBI): domain Eukaryota; kingdom Viridiplantae; phylum Streptophyta; class Pinopsida; order Cupressales; family Cupressaceae; genus Sequoia; species Sequoia sempervirens. The sequence goes on from VDFB02271358.1 coordinate 601,998,075, forward strand.
TCCTCACCATGGTTTTTCCCTTATTGCGTTTTCCATGTAAATCTAGTGTTATTGTGTGTATGTTTTTTCTTCTTTTAGTTTTTGCTTTTATAATTAATGATTAATCATATTGGAAGAGTACAAGATTTGTGAATGATAATAGATCTAATCTTTGGTAAAATATTTAAAGGCTAAATTTGCTACAAATAATTTAGCCCCCCTCTCAGTTGTCTTACTCAATAATTGGTATAAGATCTTGGTTCCTTGGAGAAGAGCTTAACTACTTAAGGAAGGTTCATGATGGAAAGCAAGATCACTATTGAGTGTCCTAGGTTCGATGGTACTAATTATGACCTTTGGTTCAAATAAAGATGGAAGGATATCTGGAGTACTATGGATATGATATTGAGAAAGCTTATAATACCGTATACACTCCTCCTGCTAATGGTTTGAGTACAATTGATGAAAAAAAGGTGCATGAAGAAAACAATAAGGAAAAGTTCATTCTAAAGAATATTATTTCACATTCTAAATTGATTAAAGTTCAAAATATGAAGATTGCTAAAGAGGTCTGGGAAGCATTGGAAAAGATTCATGAAGGTGATGAAAAGGTGAAAGAAGCAAAGTTGTAGAATTTGGAGGCATAGTTTGAGATCCTACATATGTCTAAAGATGAGAACATTAAATCCAGAGTGGATGAACAAGTAGGTGGAATGTGAGGACTTGGTGCTACAATGGAAGAATCTAGGATTGTAAAGAATATTATCATAACTCTCCCTGATGCATACAGTGAAAAGGTATCTACTATTGAGGAATCTATAGATTACAAAAATATACTAAAGATCAGTTATTGGGTACTCTAACATCATTTGAAATGAGAAATCCTAACTTGAGAAATATATCCAAGATAAAAACTACTTTCAAGGCTACAAGAGCTGAAGATCCAAATGAAGAGAACCTTGATGAAGAAGAAGCTAACTTTTTAAGAAGGATGAAAAAGGGCTTTGGTGAATATGAAGGTAATTTACCCTTTAAATTCTTTAGTTGTGGAGGAATAGGTCATTATGCTTCGAGACTTCTGAAAAGAGCTACGAAGAATAAACATAAATTAAGCAAAGAAAACAAAGGAAAGATGATTCAGAAAGCATATTATGTGAATGAAGATGGTGGTATTTTTTATGAAGAATCTAATTATGGATATTTTGATGAAAATGAATGCTTGTTCTTGGCTATAAAAGATGAATCCACTTCTGCTAATACTGAAAGACATGTAAAGGAAAGTGCTCTAGAGAAAGTTAAAGATACTATAATTTCTACTTTTCATGCTAAACAGGAAAATAACTACTGGGTTGTTGATAGTGGCTGTTCACATCACATGACCGGTGATAAGAATAAGTTTTTTAAACTTGAAAAGTATGATGGAGGCTTAGTTAAGTTTGAAGATGATAGTGGTGCTAAGATTTTTGGGATAGGTTCAATCAATTTTGATGGCAAGAATAATATTGATGATGTCTACTATGTTAAGGGTTTAAGGCATAATCTCTTGAGTGTTGGATAGATGTGTAGTAAAGGATATAATCTTGTATTTGAGGATGAGAGATGTGAAATCAGGAAAGGATCCAAAATAGTGATTGTTGCAAGAAATAAGTCTGAAGGAAATATTTATCAATTGAAGAGTGCTAATGGACATTGTTTTATGTCTCATATTAATCCTAGTTGGTTATGGCACTGGAGGATGTGTCATATAAACTTTGATAATATGATAAGAATCAATGCTATACAAGTTGTGAGAGATTTACTGTGGATTACAAAGCTCATTAATGATATTTGCAAGGATTGTTAGTTTGGAAAGAAAGCTAGAAACTTCTTTAGGTTGAAGGAACAATCTACTATCAGACTACTAGATTTGATCCATACAAATCTCTATGGTCATACAAGTGTGAGAAGTCTACAAGGTGATAGGTAATTTATGCTTTTGATTGATGATTACTATAGATATACATGGGTTACTTTTCTCAAAGAGAAATGTTATGCATTAGATAGATTCAAGACATTTAAGGCTATGGTTGAGAATGAAGAAAATTTGAGAATAAAATGTTCGAGGTATGATAGAGGTGGAGAATTCACCTCTAATGAGTTTAACATGTTTTGTGAAGTTCATGGATTAAAGAGGCAATTGTTTGCTCCTATAAATCCTTAGTAGAATGGAGTTGTTGAAAGAAAGAACAAGATGATTTAGGAGGCTTCTAGATCAATGATTACAAAGACAGGTCTACCGAAAGTTTACTAGAGAGAAGCTATTCAGACTGCTGTTTATGTGTTCAATTGAGTTCAAGAAAAAGCTAACAATTCTAAGACCTCCTATGAGCTATGGTGTGGAAGAACTTAGGCACTATCAAGTAGTTTAAGTTATTTGGAAGCAAATGTTATATTAGAAGGGATGAAGAAAATCTAGGGAAATTTGATTCTAGATGTGTTAAAGGCATCTTCCTTGGATACTCTACTAGAAGCAAAGCTTACAAATGTTTCAATAAAAGGCTAAGAAAGATCGTAGAGAGCAAAAATGTTAAGGTGGATGAAGCATTGAAGAATTCAATTGAAGTTTATGGATATGTATCAGATGAACCTAATTGTATAAAGGTTGAAGAAGTTGTGGAAGAATAGGAAAAGTAGAATGAAGAAGAAGTTTCAGTGGTGTCCCCAAAGACACCTAAATATGTGCAAAAGAATCATTTATAAGATCAAATCATTGGAGAGAAGAGGAAATGAGTATTGATAAGAAGAAAAGATGCTGCTGCTAGTGAAATAAATCTGTGTTTACTTTTTGAAGTTGGACCTAAGAAAATAAGTGAAGCATGTAAATATGAGCATTGAATGAAGGCTATGGAAGAAGAAATTATTTACATTGAGATGAATGAAACCTAGGAATTAGTCCCTAGATTGGCAGACAAAAACATAAATGGATCAAAATGGGTATTCAGAAACAAGTTGCATGTGAATGGAGAAGTGGTCAGAAATAAGGTAAGACTTGTGTGTAAAGGCTACTCACAAGTAGAAGGTATAGATTTTTAGTAGAATTTTACTCCGATGGCTAGGATGGAAGCTATCATAATGTTTTTGGAATTTTCTACACACAAAGATTTTAAAGTTTATCAAATGGATGTAAAGTTTGCATTTTTGAATGGTGAATTGGAAGAAGTGTACATGGAACAACCAGAAGGATTTAAGTTTTTAAATCAATTGAATATGGTTTGCAGATTGAAGAAGGATTTATATGGATTAAATCAAGATCCTAGATCTTGGTATGCAAGGTTGGGAAAATATTTTATTCAACAAGGTTTTAACAAAGGTATGAAATATAGTAATTTTTATTTCAAAATTGACAATGACAAGATCTTGATAGTAGTTTTATATGTTGGTGATATTATCATTGGAGGAAATGAAACAATGTGCACTTTTTTTGCTGAATAAATGAAAAAAGAATTTGAGATGTCTATGTTTGGTGAGATGAATTTCTTTCTTGGGATGCAAATCAATCAAACAAAAAAAGGGATTTTTATTTCATAGTCAAAATATTTAAAAGAGATGTTGAAGAAGTTTGGAATGGATGGTTCCAAATTGGTATGCACTCCTATGGTGACTAGCTGAAAATTGAGAAAAGATGATGATTCACCTAAGTTTGATCAGAGAAAGTACAAATATATGATTGGAGGACTATTGTATTTAACTGCTACTAGACTAGATATCATGCATGCAGTTTATCTTGTGGCTAGATTTCAAGAAGACCCTAAAGAAACACATGTTGCTGCTGTTAAGAGGATATTTAGATATTTGAATGGCACTCCACATTATGGCTTATGGTATCCTAGGGATACTAATTTTACACTAAGTGCTTACACAAAAGTAGATTGGGTAGGTTGTGTTGATGATAGAAAAAGTACAAGTTGTTGGTAGATGGTCAACGCTCCCATTGGGATTTGTGACATGGACTAATTTCCTCCTACGGATCCGTTAACTCTAGAAATTGTATCGAGAATTAATAGGTTGATCTTTTGGTGTAGCGACAACCACGGGGCCAAAAATTGGTATCATATCCAAAGGTTTCTAGTTCAAATCCCCTCAGGTAATGCTAAGGGGGAGATCGTTGGAAGATGCTCAATGCTCCCATTAGGATTCGTGACATGGACTAAACACCTCTTGTGGATTCGTTAACTTTGGAAGTTGTATCAAGCATTAACAAGTTGATCTTTTGGTGCAATGACAATCATGTGGCCAATACAAGTGGTGGTGCATTCTTTCTTCATTGTAGATTGGTGTCATGGTTGAGTAAAAAGCAAGATTCAGTTTCCTTATCCATTGTAGAAGCTGAGTATATTGCCGTAACATCTTGTTGTACACAAGTTTTATGGATGAAGCATATATTGAAAGATATTAGAGTAATGTATGATAATCCCTTTTCTATTTTCTGTGATAATACAAGTGCAATTAACATTTCAAAGAATTCAGTGATGCACTCAAGGAAAAAACATATATCTATCAGGTATCACTTTTTGAGAGAGAAGGTTGTGGAAAATGAAGTAAAGCTTGAGTATGTTTCTAGAAAGGATTAGATTATTGAAATATTTACTAAGGCTCTTCCTAAAGATAATTTTGAGTATCTATGGGAGAAGTTAGGGTTCACTGCCCCTCCCTTCTTAAATTAGATGCATAGGGAGATACATCAAACCAATGGATCTATGGATCTATCTTTCTTATAGAATGATGTTTGGTGGCTACCTCTTAGGGGAGTAGGTAGTATCTTGTGTTGTCATTGAAAAATTGTTTGGGTATACTCCTAAGGGGATGTATTCAGTACTGGTAAGGTTCTTAATGTCAAAGGAAGAAAGCGATAAAGAATATCTTTTTACTTTTCCATTGATGTCAAAGGGGGAGAAGAGTATTATGTGAAATTTTTTTTATCTAGAGAGAGTATCATCTACTAAAGGGGAGAAAGTAAAATGAGAAGGTAAAATCATGAGAAAGTGTGTTCAGAGTTTTTGTGTTGTCTTTGATGGTTTTTCGCATCATGTGTTGCCATCAATGGAAAAGGGGGAGATTGTTGCAAGTATGAAGGTGTTTTCATTAATATCAACTGGTCAATCGGTTGTTGTTGTCATTGATGCTATGCATGTTGGTTAAATTGGCTATATATATTGAGGATATTGATCAAATTGTAATAAAGAAAGGTTGTAGGTATTTAGTGTTTGCTTTGAGTTTTTCTCTAGAATGTGTTGCTATGTTATTTAGGATATGAGGTATTGTTCATGATTGTTGGAAGCTAATATATCCAAATTTTGGGTTTTTGGATCATTTTTCAGTGTGAGTTATGTTCACCAGTTGTGAATCGTGCTTTTCTGTGTATTTGGTGAGGTCTGAGAGAAATGCAGTTGCTCCAGTTTCTTCTTGTTCAAGTTTTATGACTTGCAATCCTCAGGATAAGTTGATGAGGTTGTGTTCAAGTGAAATTTATTGACTAAAAAGATTGGATCATGTTAACGTTGAGTGTGCTTTATTGATTTATGTGTTTTTCACTGGTTTTTACCGACCTTGTGTTAAACCTACTTACAAAGTTCATGGAAGAATGTTGGGAATTATTTAGGTCCTCATTTAGTGTGTGTTTGGGTTTCCCTAATTCTAATTCCATCGTAGAATGTTTTGGCATCAACTTAATTTGAATTTGTAAATAAAAATGGTGCATGTGGCCGACTTTGGATGAGTTTCAAGGTTGGAGATGGTATAAATATAAGTTGAGATGTTTTTGAAAGGTGTGAATGAATACAAGAGAAAGATAGATGCAAGATAGATGATAAATAGTGTGCGTGTGATGTGAGTTTGAGAAGATCAGTGTGAAATTCAAGTTGCAAGTTTTTGGAGGCAGTGAGTTGAAGGTGTACTTTATCATTTAAGCATGTCTGCAAGTGTGTGAGCGAATTATGGTGGAAATCTCCATTGCATTGAGATTGTTTTCTCTCTGTAACAAATCTCTTTTGTCTTCTTTTGTAATTCTATGGCAGTGAGCCTTCCAGGTTGTTAATTCTTACTGGACTATTTTGGTAATGAGCTTTTCTGGAAGTGAGCCTTTGTATTCAGTTTTGATATTCTCTATATTGTGAGCTAATCCTCACCATGGTTTTTCCCTTATTGGGTTTTCCACATAAATCTAGTGTTATTGTGTGTATGGTTTTGCTTCTTTCAATTTTTTCTTTTGCACTTAATGATTAATCATATTAGTAGTGTAAAGGATTTGTGAATGATAATAGATCTAATCTCTAATGAAAGTTTTATAGGATAAATTTGCTACAACTGATTCAGCTCCCTCTCAATTGTCCTACTCAACAATAAACATATTGCAAAATACACTAAGTTTGAATTTTTTGTTAGTCTAAATAAAAAAATAAATAATAAATAAATAATAAATAATAAATAAATAAAATAATTCATGCATGAAATACTAGAGTTTGTTATCTAATTTTAAGAAATTATACAAGATTTCTCTTTCTAGTGATAATATTATAATATGGAATAATTTACTCAATAAAAATAAATTAATAAATAAAAATTAATTAAAAAAATAAAAATAAAAATAATATAGTAATAGTTGTTTTTTTAAAAAAATAATAGTTTCAATATACATAAAAATACCATAGTTCATTTATTTATACAAATTGAAAGATTCTAGAAAATATTGATTTTGAATGTCCCACTTAACATAAAATATGGAACATTACATTGAATATATATAAAATAAGAAAAAAATTTAAATATTCTAATTGTAGCTAAATTTTGATTGTTTTGCCAAGTGGAGTCACAAGACAATGAAAACATGACATTAATAGGACATGTCCAAGTTTAACACAACATAGTAAACTATTTACAATTCTGATTCTTTTAAAATTAAAATGTGTAACATTCAATGTGGTGCACCAATGAAAGCGAGAAACCATAAAATACTAGCAGTTCCGTGTAGTAACATGCAACAATGAGCCGATAGGTGGAGAGTGACATGAAAGGAAAGTGATATGCAGGTAGTGTCTGTAGAAAAATATTAGAATGTGAATGGCATGAGTGGGCACAATAGCTATATGCATATGTAGATAATATAGTTACACATTAGGGAATCCAACGAAAAATACAATGGATCACTAGATATATTAAAGGCGATAATTAAAGTGATTGAGTGGGAACAATATTGTATCCCATTTTTACCTTACAGTTTAGCATAATTATTTTATTTTAAATTATAATGGGGACCGAATGAGGGTGTTAACCCTAATGGGTTGAAAGGAGGATATGTATATAAAGGATAAAGTGTGTAAGAAATAGTTGGTGAAAAAGTAACTTTGTAGAATATATATATACACATATAGAGGTTTGGTTGAAGAACAATTGTATTAACATTCAATTAATTATTTGGTGATAACATCATTATTATTGGTAATTGGTTTGGTGGGGTAAATAATAATATTATGCAATGTATTTAATTAAAGAGAAATATTATTATTAAATTTGAAATGATTTCATTAAGTAATAGCATTATGATTAAGTTTTATTAGTTAATCAAAATATAATATTATTATGGGTAGGGTTCAATGTCTAAATTGATGACATTACTAATGTGCATTTGGTTGGGAAATCATAGTGTTGACATAAAATTAGATGAATTCATCATTATATAAGCCCACCCCATCATTTAGCCACTACATCAATTCTTTATGATACAAACTAAGGATCTTTTTGTAGCTAGTAACAAATAACCCTACATCAATTATAGTTAAAACAATCTAAAAATAATACCAATATCATTAAGTTTCATTAGTTAATCAAAATATAATATTATTATGGATAAGGTTGAATGTTTAAATAATTGATGACATTACTAATTTGTGTATTTAGATGGGAAATAATAATCATGGCATACTATTAGTTGAATTCATGATTATATAAGAACACCCCATAATTTGGAAACTGCATCAATTCTTTATGATACAAACTAAAGATCTTTTCATAGCTAGCAACAAAGTGTCATAGACGAATTTTGGTTAAAACAATTTTATTATTTGTATGATGTAGAGTATAAGCAAGAGAAGAATAATAAAAAATTCCCAATGGAATCTAACATAAAGTGTATAAGATCAAATATTTTACTCCATTGTAGCCATAAGCTTAAACATATGATTTTTTTCTGATTCCTACATCAGAAAGATAGCGATCTATACATACAAAATATAAAGTAAAAGTCAACACAATGAGGTCTACTCTCCACCCTACCATATTGGGTCATGGAGCCTCATGGACCCTCACCAAACCCTGAGCAAGAATATATATTGGCCACCACTATGATTAGTGGTGAAATGAATATTGCTTATTACAATCAATATAGAGTACAATAGGATATGATTGTCTATTTGACCATTGTTGATGATTTTGCAGTCACTATCATTATTCGGGAAGGTTGTTTGTAACACATTAGTTCATGAAACATTACATTATTGCTGGAGCATGGTTTGCAAGAATAACAAAAAAGTATTAGTGTAATAAACACACACCATTGGTACACAATAAATAAATTATAAAATATAAAGACTTATACAATTAATTACAAAGATGATGTGCAATATAGTAGCAGTAGAACAAAGTAAGTAAATAAAATCTAGGCATGCCTTATGTAGGGAATGGATTGAAGTCTAGACATACAAAAGTAAGCTACTCTCTACCCTACCATATTAGGTCATGGAGCGTCATTGGCTATTCTCCCTTGGGAAAGAGAGTTCAAGAACTGGGATTTTGATTCATAACCATAGTTACAATCACTTCATCTTCACAGTTGGTTGAAATTCATTCACAAAGGTCGTCCATCTATTTACCATATAAACTGGAATATCAACACCCAAGTTCTTGAACTATCTCTCCCAAGGGAGAAGAGAAATCAGATGATCGGCGAGGTAATTTAAAAATTCAAGAACAAAACATAAAGCATAAAGGGAGAGGAAGAGGGAATTGACAACAACTCAACACAACCCTATCAAAAATTGAAACAACATAGCCTTTTTGATAGTACCTTCTCAATAATTGAACGCTATAGCTTAGGTACTTAGAGAACAATAATCAATAATGCCCAATGGAATCTAACATAAAGCGTATAAGATCAACTAGTTCACTATATTGTAAGCATAACCTAAAGCATATGAATTTTTTATGAATCCTATGTTAGAGAGATAGCAATTTCTACATAAAAAATATAAAATAAAACTCAACACAATAAGGCTTGATCTCCACCCTACCATATTGGGTCATGGAGCCTCATGGACTCTCACCAAACCCTTGAGCAAGAATATACATTTCCCACCACTCTGATTAGTGGTGAAATGAATATTGCTTATTACAATCAATATAGAGTACATTAGGATCTGATTGTGTAATTGACCATTGTTACTAATTTTCCAGCCACTATCATTATTGTGAAAGGTTGTTTGTAAGACATTAGTCCATCAAATACCACATTATGGTTGGGATATGGTTTGCAAGAATAACAAAAAAGTGTGAAGTTTAGTATGCTGATTATGCAGAAATAGAATGAATTGCGTAAAATTAACTATTTTATTCCATTATAGCCATCACGACAAAAAGCTAAAAAATGATACCCATATTCCTATGCAAAAATTTTACTGCAAATGCTAGACCTTCTGGATGCAATGGATTGAAATCTGGACACACAAAAGGTTCCATGCTCTCAACCCTACCATTTTGGATCATGGAGTGTCATCGACTATCACCAAACCCCTGCAATTACTTACCATAAAGTACAACTTTTCATGATGATGCCAATGAATAGTATTGTTCATGTGAACAATTTAGCTGTACACGTTGCAAATATAAAATGGAAGAGAACAAAATGAGGCCAACTCTCTAATATTGGGTGGCCACTACTATGATGAATGGTGAAATCAATGTTCCCATTCTCTTAGCCAGTCTTATAATCACTTCATCTTCACAATTGTTTGAAAGCTTATTCATCTGTTTAGCATGTATACTAGAATATCAACATCCCACTTCTTGAACTCTCTCTCATAAAGGAGAAACATGTTTTTTGGAGAAACTGCAAATATGAAGAGATTATAGAACTGACTAAGAGCAACCAAATGATGGGGGTGGAAAAATAAAAAATATACACCTCTTTCTGCTTCCTTCAATTAAATCTCTACCTGCTTGCTTTCTTTTCCCTCTGTTCTTTCTCCACTGCTCGCAAAAAATGAACATAAATATATCAGAACCCATAGCTTTTGCAACCATGAACGCATGCAAATAACACAAGATAACATCCAACCACCTTCACAAGGATTCCATAGCCAATGAATGCACTGGAACCTCCATAGAAGCTTGCTATCCTCACTCACAACTACCTTTAACAACAACAGAAACCCAAAGAATGAAACCCAACAATATGCTATCGATAACTGTACAAACATTCATTTTGTTTGTCGAGGACTTTAGAACAGATGTTAGTTGCATAATCACCACTACACATAAACCATACAACAATTAATGTTGATGGTCTTTCGCTGGCCTCCACAGCTACCTTCAACAACAACATAAACCCAAAGAATGACACCCAAAAATACGTTATCGATAACTACACAAACATTCATTTTATTTTCTGAGGACTTTAAAATAGATGTTACTTGCACGATCACCACTACACAAAAACCATACAAAAATCAATGTTGATGACATTTCACTGGCCTCCTATACAACCACACTATTTTTCTGACCTCCTCTATGGAATGATATAGCTTAAGCAAGAGATCAATTATCAAAAATGGCCAATGCAAGCTAACATAAAGTGTATAAGATCAACTATCTTAGTACGTTGTAACCACAACCTTAAAAATACAAATTTGTTTATGAATCCTATGTGGTAAAGATAGCAATCTGTACATAAAAACTATAAAATAAAACTCAACACAATAATTCTCGCTCTCCACCCTACCATATTGGGTCATGGAGCCTTATGGGATCTCACCAAACCCCCGAGCAAGAATATACATTGCCTACCACTCTGTTCAGTGGTGAAATGAATATTTATTATTACAATCAATATAGGGTACATGAAGATATGATTGTCTATTTGACCATTGTCATTGATTTTCCAGTCACTATCATTATTCTAAAACGCTGTTTGTAACACATTAGTTCATCAAATACTTAATTATGCCTAGAATATGGTCTGCAAGAATAATAAAAAAGTTTGAAGTTTAGTGTGGTGATTATGCAAAAATAGAATGAACCACATAACATTAACTATTTTATTCTATTACAACCATCATAGTGGAAAGCTAAAACCCACAGCTACAGTCCTATGCAAAACTTTTAGTGCAAAGGTTAAACCATATACAACCTATGTATATACAAAGTGTGAATTCTAGTCCAATGATCATGCTTTATTGATAAACGATATGTAAATAAAAAATATATCAAAGTTGTATATTTTATAATACATATTTTTCAATCTCTACTTGCAATGGGATGAATGGAGTGATTATAATTTAGCCATACTTGGTGTGTGTGGCAGAATGCAGTATGCACAAAACACAACAAGGCCCAATTTCCACCCTACCATATTTTCTCATGGAGTGTCGTGCACTCTCACCAAACCCTCGATTAAGAAAATAAACTGTCCACTAGTATGATCAATGGTGAGAGCAATGTTTCAGCTTCCAATGACTCAATACAAGATCTAATTGCATAAAAAATCCTGCAAAGGACAATTGTTTTAGTTGGTAGACAATAAACAAATGAAAAAATATAAAGAATTATAGAATTAATTACAAATAAGATGCAATGGAGTTGCAGTACAAAAAAGTAGTAAATAAAATCTAGAAATGCCTTGTGCACATAATGGATTAGAGTCTACACAAAAAAAAATCCTACTCTCCACCCTACCATATCAGTTCATGGAGCATCATCGACTATGTGCAAAACCTCGAGCAGTAACATTAATTTTCCACCACTTTGGTGAATGTTGAAGGCAATGCTTTCACACCTAAGGAAATCTATTTAGTGGAAATCAATGTTATACATTTTTTATAATTTGACATGGAGTTGTGAAATGAGAAATGGAAAAAAAGATATGTAGGTTTACATTGTATACAGATGAAATGCAGGTGAAGGCCATACAACATGCAAATGTGGAATCGTGTAACGCCCCGCCACGCAACCCTAGCGGAAGTTGCAATTTACTACACAAACGAACTATTTTTTTTTTTAAATAAGAACCATTAACATACAAGTTCACTAACCATTGCCAACCAATCCCCTAAGGTTACGAGACAGAGTTACTTAAACCCAAACAAGAAACATGAACTAACCATAACATTTAAATACTTAACAAATAAAGTTCACATGCATTCCATACATAATAATTCACATCAAAGAATATAAGATACCACTTGATTCTAATAATATAATTTACAACATGATTACAATACTCATTCCCCGAATGAGATAAATCCAATAAGAAGGATTACATATTACAAATTCCACCTGGATAACAAATAAGGGGTAATGACCAACTGAAAGAATTAAGCTTGAGAAGAAACTAAATCCCACGAGCTCCCCAACTGGAAATCTCATCCACACGAACCAGAAGCCAACCCAACGGATTAAGGAGCACATTTCACCCAACCATGTGATTCCCGAAGGCTCATCCCCTGTGCTAGGAGATAGTAACAAGGATTCCTAGGCAAGACCTTCTACCTCTAGACATAGACTTCACAAAACTGATACGAAGTAAATACAAGTACCACATCACATGAACTGAATGGTAAAACCAACAACTCTAGTATGACTCACACATCACTGATATAGGTCACATTACTTCTAGACATATAATAGATCAAGAGTGTCACAAGACCAAGTATAAACTATTGACTTAGGAAGAGTGTCATCGCATAGCTTGTCAAGGGATATCCTCTGGGAATCTTCCTAGGCTCCGACCCCCACCATGGGTTATCCTGGTGGCCTCTACTGAAATCCCAGCACCCATGCTTACTCATGCAGAATCAAATACCTCTCGTGAAGATGAGATAGATGACCTTGCCATTCCAGGCCTTCTCATCTCATCCCAAGTCTAGACAAGCCCTTGGGTCCATGAGCGAGGCATAATTAATCTTGTTTAATGTTTGATGCAACCTAAGCTTCTAAAATTTTATTTAGTTATCACTGAATTAACCAACTTGCAAAGGGTTATCCCTGACACCACTTTGTGCCTCAGCCCCCGTTGCAAGCCACTCCTCGAAGACAACACACATGGTGAAAACCACATTAGGTAACTAGATAATACGACATCTCCAATCCAAGGAGGTAACAAATCAAGGAAACTCACTCCAAACACTGAAAGCAACAAGGTCAAGACCCTCTCCAAACACTAGAGGCAACAAGGTCAATACCCTCTCCAAACACTGGAGGCAACAAGGTCAAAACCCTCTCCAAACACTGGAGGAAAAATAGAATACAAACTCCACTCCTTCCAAAGGAGGTACAAACCACATAACCCTCTCCTATTCCCAAGGAGGCACAAATCATCCCCGTTCGTGAAAACCAGGTAAAACAACATGGTGTAACTATGCAAATTTTCCACAGCAACACAAAGGTTGACTAACATAACAACCCGTACCAATAAACGAACCCCTATCTGGAAGACTTCCCAACCATTGACTCTACTTCCACAACATCGAGGACAAACATGGTAACACTACAAGCATTTCAGACAGTTAAATAAGCTAATGTTTGGATTTCCTAAATCCAGTCAATCACAATTTTCATTACTTGCATTTATCCAATCAATTAAACCCATTTCTTTTCACAACATTGAAATATTTAAAAATAGATCATTTACTCTAAATTTCACAACCATATTCCAAAATCAAGACATTTTAATAAATAACATCATCGGATTAAAATTAAACCAATCATTAACTCTAAGTCTCACAATCATATACTGTAAATAAATCCACTTGATTAATAAAACATTTAGATTAAATAAATTACTCTTTATTTCGACTTAGCAATAAATAAATCAACTCAATCTCATCAGATTACAATAAATCATTAGTTATTTCTAAGTTTAACAATTATATGCATAATCAGAATATTTTAATTTAATAAACTCCTCTGATTAAAATAAATCATTCATTATCTCTAAGTAAAGATATTTGTTTATAAAATCAACTCTTTCAATAATCATTAAATTACCTAATGTTCACTTGGCACCCTTAAGGAATTAAATTTAATATTTTAATTCTATTTGCTCAATCATGGTTAAGGATTAAAATAATCTCTTTTAAATATCATTGTTTATTAAAATGACCATTCCATTTCAACTATATTATTGCTATAATCATTTTAAAACAATTCCTATTTAAAATAATTAATCATCATTTAAATGTCTTAAATAACAAATATTATCATTATAATCCAATTGATTAAACTTTAATACCTTATTATCCATAATAATCAAAAATGAAATTTCTAAATAAGGATATTTGATTTTCAACTTTTTAAATAATCATTAAATTATCTAAATCACCTTGATATTCCACAATTTAACCAAACTAAATAATTTATTTAAGAAATGTATATACATATACATTGTATATATGTATAATATATATATAAATAAGTTATTATAAAAATATTATTTAAATATTAAAATAATATTAAATATATATTTGTATACATCTAACATATATATTATATATATGGTACATATATATATATTATTATATAATAATATATAATATTAAAATAACAATAAAAAAATGAATTTACATTTTGAAGAAAAGAACGGATTTTCTTTTTTGAAGGAATGGAACCCTAGTTAGGGCACGCATTGCCCAGCCTCCCCATGGGCAACGGGCCTGTGTGCTCCGCACACAGTTCGTCCCCCATGGGCGATGGGCCTGTGTGCTCGGCACACAACGTCCGCCTCCCACGGGCGGTGGGACTGTGTGCTTGGCACACAGTATCCGCCTCCCATGGGCAGCGGGACTGTGTGCTTCGCACACAGTCTGTCCCCCATGGGGCATGGTGGTGGTGGCGATTGGGTGGCGGTGGGGTGGATCCCCTGCCTCCCTTCAAAAAAAATAAAAAAAAACTTTATTGTATTTACATTTTAAAAAGAAAAATAAACTCCCACTAAATACGCATGGAGATCTTCACAAAAACCAGGGTTATTTTCCAAATATGGAAACCCTAGGACATTTATATATAAACTTGTGGGTCTTATTGTGCAAATGCCCAACAAAAACTTGCAAACAAAACAATGAATTTTTCAACACAACCATAGGGTTTAGATTTCAGTTTTGACAATAAATCTCTTTTGGTTTTTATTCTATTTTTCCATTGTTTGATTTTAGTTTTGGTTTTCATTTCTAAATCCCACCACAAAATGCAAGTTTTCAAAACAATTTCTCATGGGTTTCATTGGATTCAAACAACATTTCAAAGATTTCTATATAGCATAATGAGGATTTAATCTATTTTCAAAATGAAACAAAACAAGAACAAAGAGGAACCTGATTTTTCCTCCAAAGCTTGAAGCCTTCAACAATGGTGTTTTCCAATTCCTCCTTTGAATCCACCTCAAACAAGGGTTTCAATCTCCTTCCCCATTCCAAGCAAAGCCACCAAAACTCTCCACCCAAAAATTGAAAAAGCATCCCCACCAAAATGAAAATAATATGCTAAAATAGAGTTTCCCCAAATTTGGCCAAACCCTAAAAATCCCACTCACCGAATATATTTTAAAAACATTTGGAAGATATTCCCATTTTCAAATTTAAAACAAATTTCTAATTTCTAATTCAAACTTCATGCATTTTTTTCAAAATTCATTAAAACAAAAGCATTTCAAAGGCAAAGAATTTATTTTATCCAAAATCTTACAAGGTGAAATATAATCCACATTTCCATTTTTATTCTAATTAAATCTTAAATATCTAATATAATTTCCATTTTCAATTTAAATTTGAATCTAGATATACAATAGTGCCTAAATAGCCATTTCATTTAATATATCACCATTAATCTAATTAATTAATAAACTCAATCTAATTTTATTAATTAATCAAATCAATCAATAAACTAATAATTATTTTATTAATTAAATTGAATTAATCAATAAAATGAATAATGTTTCAACATTGTAACTAAATACATTTAATCATCAATTAAATTACACCTAACATTTAATAACCTTTAAAATTTGAAATTAAATAAATACTCAAGGTGAAAATGACCAAATTAAAACAACTAACCCGACAACACGCTATGACTAGGGTGACAACTTAGCATGGAAAACCTAGCTACTATCTCCCAATCGATTACCGTTGGTCAATGGACACGCTCAACCTGTGAACCAGGTGGATTCAATGTCATGTACCTGTCAACCTGCAACAAAGAGTATGTCGAATGTGCAATATATATATATATAATATGATCAAACACACCGTGAAGAGGAAATCTTAGAATTGTAGGGCGCTCGCAAGCGAGTGATACAATCTTGTCCCCTTCACCAATACAATATCACTAACCAACACATCTAACATCATTGATATGATCAACATCATAAACATCATTAAATCAAATATCTCCTAGGTTAATCCAAAACATGCCATTAAGATAACATCAAAATAAAATAACATCACACCAAAATATAATATAACATACGCATCGCTAATTAGTTCATGATCAAATAATCGCCAAGTTGCAAAGTCACATCATATACATAACAAAGCATTACAAAGAAAACACTGTCGAACAAAAGAGCCAAAACAGAGGGGTGTTACAAATCGTAAATCAATTTAGAATTTCTGTGGAGCCCTACATCTTGTATACAAATACAATGTAGCTGCAATCTAAAATCGTTTCAGTGGGATAAATTTACATAGAAGAAAATTGTGAACTTTGGTACTGCGAACATGTTTTATTAGCAAGCAATATCTAAAACACAAAATTTAAGTGGCTTTATAATTTATAAGAAAAATATATGTAATAGGACAATTACATGTCCCATATAAAAAATGATAATGAACTGAGTTTAGAGAGGGTGTGGATTCTATATGCATAGAAGTGAAGAGGAAAGGAGAAGCAATTCACTTACCATAAAGAAGAGAAAATTTTGATGATGATGATAATGAACAGTTTTGTTGGAGAAGATCATCTTGTTTGATTTACAGTGCACTGTAATTGTTGGTATGTATCCTGCAGTTTCTAGCAAAATACAAAGGTAGGTCTACACAGTTCAAGGGAGCAATTCAGTTGCTTTCTATTAGGTGCAATGTTTTTGTATGTCTAACCTTTGAGACAAATGTGAGCCTTTCTAAAGAGGAACATATATACGCATTGTTGATTGCACAAATCATAAAAAAATTGTGACTGGCAAACCAATGGGTAAAAAAAACCCACGGTAGCGAGCAATAGACCACAAAAAGAAAACTAGATTATGCTAAGAATTTTATTCCATTGCAAACATAGCCAAAAAATTGAGGCCATACAAAGAAGCATAGAAAGAAATTCATGTTGAGAAGCCCATGCAAACCGTTGGCTTGTTTTCGAAGAGAAGCACTGGAAAAAAATTATCACAGGGGACATGCTGCAAAAGCTAATCCATGAATGAAAAAATATTGGTTTGAATAAAATATATAGTCTCTCCCAATACAACCTTACCAAAAAGAGAAAAATATACCCTAAGTCAGAGTACAACAATCAACTATCCCTTACAGAAAACAAGGCAACCTGTATAACTTGAGCTATTTGATTTGCATGTGTAGAGGAAACAAGCATCACTTTGCACAACTTACCATGTGAAAATTGTCTCATGTATGTGCTACATATATTTCCAATGGTTGCAATAATACTTTCTATTTAAAACTCACCAAACTAATAGAGTAGTTTGCGGTAGTTTCAATGACGCATTGTTCAACATTAGGTTTTGGATTGAGCTGCATAACATACATAAAATACATAACATACATTATAGCCAAGAACCATATGAAATCCACATCCAACATGTCACTATCATTAGGGATCACAAAGCAATAGCAAGAACACTTGGTAAGAATTAGATGGATACCCAGACGTGATAGTTACATAGAAAAATACATTATAGACACATATATCTACACAAAACTCTATCAAGATATTCTATGCACTTAGAACATTGTAAACAAGATGAAAAAAATATTCTCTTTAAAACAACTCATAGATAGTTGTAAATATTGAATTGTGTATGCATATATGCATAGATATCCAACACATGAACACATATTTACACACATCCATACCAAGAAGTTTAATAACACAGGGAAATATCAATTGCATGCATGTATATTTATCTATATTCATACGTAAATGTACACATACATAAAACTATGTCCACAAGTAGATATAGGAGTAGGTGTAGACAGTGATACATCTCCTAAAAAGGACAAGAAGTCTGTATAATTAAACAATATAAAATTAAATCAGAAATATACACTTAAAACATAAAAAAATTATAAGCAACATGAATAATAGAAAATAAAACAATCGAATCTTTTTTACTTAAACATTATAAGTTATACTTCATTGCATTAATATGTAACCACTCAAACAAACAACAAAGAAATAACAATAGAAAGGAAAGGTAGTTTTGATGCTTCAAGTAGTGTGAGAGAACGAAACAAACTAAATGTCCAACCAACATGAACTATAAGAAATATGCAAAGTCACAATTATCCATGGTTGTTTTGGTGTTCAAGGCAGTACGGAAACTATCTCCCAAGACTACTGCATGGTAGGAGAAATAGCAAACAAATCTGATAGTAAGAGCTTGCACTCAGCTTCAAAGTTAAGCTTTACAACCTTCATTATTGTTGTTTTCATTCTTGTTTCTGAATTATAAGTTTGAGTTTTGATTAGAATAGTGAAAACAAATGACGTGTAGGTGACAACATTGATAACAAACTCATCACTCATTTCAGCGATAGACTCATATTGCAACATGTAAAGCTATTTTGCTGACATTTGTAATAGTCTTGTTGCAGCCTCATCAAAAGTAGTTGCCCAAAGCTCACCTATGTGGTCTTCGATCTTTAGTTGCAATACATATCGAAAGTCACAGTTAGCTATTTTTCTCTGGAATTTTGGGCAGAACCATGCATTTTTCTTAGAATTTTCACACTTTTTCTTGCATTTCCTACCATTCACCTCTAATGGGCACGCAACATAACAGAATGTATCAATTTTTATAAATTTTACTGTTGCCTTGAGAGTAGCTTGCAAAGTCTCTAGAAATCCAAGGTAGTGGTCAAACATATATGCAATAGTGACTCTTCCATTTCCCAAAGCAACCTTTTGAGGGACTTCCTGGGGGGCCTCAACAGTAGGTGGATCAATATATCCTCTTTCGATCAATGTCTATGCTTCTGGTATGTCAGGATTTATATATAGAAGAGTCCTTGCGACTGCGTTCAGAACAACTCAATTGAAGTACCCAACACGTGCATTTTTAATAGCAAGGATGAGTGCTGAAATAGGGGAGTACAACCTCTCCAACTCATGACCCTTTGCTTCCCAGTTTGAGCCCCATAAATTAACATCAATTGAAAAGGATGAAAAATCATTAAGTTTAATAATCCTTTGAATTGTTTTCAACCGATCCTTTCTTTGTATAGTTGAAACCATTCCCACATGCACCACAGTGCCAATAACATCAATTAAACTGTTATTAGTGCAATTTGCAATTTCATTTAATGGGGTGAACTTAAATACTTTGTCTGGCACAAATGCCTCATCACTACAGGATTTTAACATTGAACTTTGATCTAGAATGATTTCCATCTGGCTGTTCAACTTATTAAATTTTCTATTTTCTTGTTTCATTGATCCCTTTGACACATAATAAGTACATCCCACCTCAAACCTATCATAATGCACATTTGCAATGTCATTAAAGCACACAATCCATATTTCTATGCCCTCATCGTCAATGATATCAAAGCTGAATACCTGCCCCTTGTGCCCTTGCCTGATATAATGGTGCATATCCCTCTTTGTTGTTACATGACCTTTTATCGTCCATTTGGTTTGGTAAACATTTAGCCCTTTAACAGGGCTGATTTTTGTTGGAGCATCTTGCTGCCTTGGGGATGTATTAATTCCAAAGGTGGAGGCTCATTTGGATGGGGAGGGCGACTCACAACCAACTTTTTGTTCTTCTTGATCTCTAAACAAATATTTAGGTTTTCCAATTAGCTAGCAATCTGTCATCTTGACATCTAGGGATAGTATGAAAATTTCCTTGGAATGAAATGAACATTACATACTTTAAAAGGAAGCCCCCACAAACAAGGAAGCAGGAAACTAAAAGTACAAGGAAGGCAAAACTATATCAAACCTTGATTCCCGCAACTTTCTAGACAAATAGTTTGTCAAGCACACAATCAAACCTATTTTCAATTCTCCTATAAACAAAAGGTCATTGTATTTTGTAGGCAAAGTTCCCATCTGCATGTGGATTCCATCAGACATGTTGACTTTGTACTGGTCGATTGGGCTTTGATCACCTCCTATTTTTTGGTAAGACATTAGTTGGAGGACTGGAGACGGGATAACATTTCTAGCATCTATAAATCGTAGCACATCTCTTGTTAAGGTTGGATTCACATTTTTAGCCTACAAGGAAATTAAACTCAACATAGTGGCAGCAATGAGATATTTATAAGTATGACTCAAATCTAAAAGAAAATAATAATATTGACACATTTGGAAACTAAGAAATTTTCCCCTCTAACATATAAGTTACTCCAAAATGGCCAATAAATTGAAGGGGAAACAAGATAGATAGTTCAAATATAAATAAGTTAGAACATATATCATAGTAATTGTTAATTCAAGTGAAGTATTTTCTTGGTTTGTTTGGTGCACTTGAGAAACTGTCAAGATAATTGGAAGCAACAATAAACTAAAAAAAATACACACTTACAAGACTGCTTCTTGAGGATTGTTCGCCAGCCTTAGAAGAGCTAGAGGCTACTGACATTGCTGTGTCTTCTCTTTTAGAATCGAAAGGTTGCAACACCAACAACTGGCTAGAAGGTCCATGACTTCAAAACACAACATAGGCACTCAATTTTGGTACATAGACATTAAAAATATGACATGAAAGGATTAATAATAACAATGGCCTCAATGATTCAAATAATACTTAACATACAATTTTTTATTCGGGTATGTGCAGGATCATGATGGGCCAAAAAGTGGCAATATGATGGGTATGTGGCTGATGACTTTATTTTACCCAAAATTGATGAAACAAAAAGGGTTTTTAAGGATATTCTTATCTTTCCACCAATATAAATTATACTTTACTTTGAATTTAATAAGTAATTATTATTCATTTTCTATTTGAATTACAATTAAAGTCCTGATTGATAGGCTAATTGAAAAACTTTTGTAGCTTTCAAATGGTGTTAATTCTTTTAAATCCAAAACATGTGTCACATTCTATGCTTCACATACTATAGGATTAAAAAAATAAAAATTGAATTTCATGAAGTTTTGACCAAGTTAAGGTGGTCAGACATACAAGTTTTTATATTTTTTAAAAGTTGTAATAAAAAATCATTATTAATTATTTACTCAGAAAAAATTATAGAAAAATATGCATCACATTGGGACATGAGTCCTCTACTTATATCTAAAATATTATAAAAAAATATTATCATTTTATTGTGGTTAGGGTAGTTAGTCAAACACCTACTTCTTATTTTTTCCTTGAAATTTAAGTACTACTGCATTTAAATTTCAAATTTTCACCAAATAGATTTTTTTTTAAACAAACCTAGTAGTTTAGAAACTACATTCATTTTGCTAAAGATTCTATTCTTACATATTTTTGAAATAATATAGATAACTTATTCAATGTTTTACATCAAGTTGCCTAACTCTGATTTTTCTAATTTTTTTGCCACTTAAGGGCCTATTTTTTCCATGATGATCCTGCACATACCCATTCCAAGTTCACTGTTTCAATTTTAAAATCCCTCCTTTTTTCCCCTAGAAACACCAAGAGTACAAAGGAAAAGAAACAATTAGGAAAAATGCTTCA
>VDFB02271358.1:602025239-602059954 GCA_007258455.2 Sequoia sempervirens
ACGTAGCCAACACTAGACAAGGGACAATGAGAATTCCCTATGGAAAACAACCCACAACCACCACAAGCATTAAAATAGGGGGGGCCGGTGGGAATTTTGGCCTAGATTTTTTTTAAAGGGAAGGAAATTTTCCACCTTTTCCTTGCTTGGCAGGAAGCTCAAAAAACAAAAAGGCTTGCAAGAATCCAACCAAAGGACACACAATAAAACCAACAACTAACAATATAGAGGACAACATTCAACATAGACTATATAACAATGATTGTTTCATTGGATTGCAACCATAATGACTAAATGAAAACCATAGATCAAACAATATTGGTTTCAAAGTTAAATATCCATGCAAAAAAAAAATCTTGTAGCACCTCTTCCCACTTGGTTCAAACACACCTCTTCTTGCCAACTTCCCTGCACAAAAATGGGAAAAATATTATTATAGGTGACACTTTTCTTTTGCATTTCCAACCATCCGCCCATGCAAAAAACACAAAATAACCTCCACCCACCTTTGAAGAAATTGCACAAAGCTTAATGCAGCTTGCACCTCAAATAAGCTTACCCTCGTCGCTCATGGCTCCAATATCAGGTATAGCAACAAAACGACACCAACCAATGTCTTATTGAAAATTTTCCAGACACTCATTTTGTTTCCCGAGGTGTTTAACAATAGTTATTATTACGACCATCTCCAATACACACAAAACATACAACAATTAATGTTGATGTGAACTAGTGTTTAATTTCCGCAACCTTCTCTATCCATGCAGCCTGAAAAATGCCACCCTATTCCCAAAGCAGCCAAAAACCGCCTCTGCCACCTTTTCATAGCCATCAAAAGGAAAAAAATCTAGAGGATGATAAAAATTTCAGCCAAAGATATAACCCATCTGCCACCCTTTCCTAGACTGCAAGAAGTCTGAAACACAGGGAGGCTGACCAAAATTCCAAGTAAAGTTGACACAAATAGCCATATATATATATACATTAACATATATGTATTTATACATATATATACATATACATATATATACATATACATATATATACATATACATATATCTACATATGTGTATGTACATACTATACATACTATATATATACATATATATACATATAGATATACATATATGTATGTACATACAATACATGCTGTACACATACATACATATAGATATAGATATACATATACATATAAATATACATATACATATATATACATATATGTATGTACATAACACGAGAAGGCTGACCAAAACTCTGAGCAAAGTTGACACAAATAGCCATATATATACATATACATATGTATACATATTTGTATGTACATACAATACATGATATACACATACATACATATACATATAGATATACATATACATATACATATATATACATAGATGTATGTACATACTACACATACTATACATATACATATATACATACTATACATATACACATATATACATATATGTATGTACATATATATACATATATATATATACATATATATATATATACATATATATATATACATATATATATATATATATATATACATATATATATATATATATATTTACATATACATATATATACATATATACACACACACACATACATATATATATATATATATATATATATATATAT
This sequence comes from Sequoia sempervirens, assembly GCA_007258455.2. Lineage (NCBI taxonomy): Eukaryota > Viridiplantae > Streptophyta > Pinopsida > Cupressales > Cupressaceae > Sequoia > Sequoia sempervirens. The sequence continues at coordinate 602,026,887 of VDFB02271358.1, forward strand.
ATATATATATATGCTACAAAATACCAAATGTTATGAACATTATATATACATGTAAATATACATGCATATATATACATATATACATACAAATCTACATATACATATATATGTATACACATAAGTTGTATATGGACTACCCTTTCGCATGAAAGGTTTTGCATATGTGTATAACTATGATTTTCAACATTCTATGGCAATGGCTGCAATGGAATAAAATAGTTAATGTTATGCAATTCATTCCATTGATGTCTGCCTTAGGCTATATTGTCTCATTTGTGGCTTCCATTTACCATCTATGGTTGCAATGCAACAAAATAGTCAATGTTTTGGATGTTATATACATATACATATACATACATATATATACACATATCTATACATATATATATATATATATCTATATGTATATGTATCTATATATATGCATATATATAGATACATATACATATAGATACACACACACACACACATGTATATATATATACACACACATATACATACATATATATACACATATATACATACATATATATATATGCATATATATACATACATATATACATATATATACAAATATATATATATGCATATATACACATACATATACATATAAATACATATATATATACACATATATACATATATATACATACATATATACATACATACATACATATATATATATATGTATATATATACATACATACATACACATACATACATACATACATACATACATACATACATACATACGTACATATATACATATATATACACACACACACACATACATATAAATATATATCAAAGCACAAAAAAACTGCACAACAACAAACTAAGCCAAAAAAACAACCCAGGCTAGCCATCAACAATTCACAATTGTAATTTACTTCTTTATGTGTAACATTATTATTTAATTAGAAAATAAGTAGAGGAGGCGAATGGAGCGTGGGAGGGAGTGGAGGTCTGGGAAAGAAAATGGTTTTTTTGAATTAGTTGGTACTGAGCAGGGTGATGACGATGGATCAGTGAAGGCCCAGGCGGGTCACGAGTCTGCCTCAAGAAGAAAAGCATCGAGGAACCAGAATGGGAGGATTCCCCAAAAGAGCATGTGGATGACCTAGGTGGGAAGGATATTCTGGTTCCTTCCTCTGTTAAGCCCGTCGGCGACTTCCCTAAAGATAACCTCAAAGGTGTGGTGGGGTCTGGTGACACGAATGGAGGGCATCGTAAGAAGTGGGCCTCTCTATTTGGGGTTAAACCTAACAGTAAGTCAAATTTTCCCCCTGTGCGCAACATTTCTTGCCCTTCAGCTGGAAAATTTACAATTTCTATTCCAGACAAGATCATTGATCATAATATTGCTATAATGAATAGTTCCCTAGTTGGAAAATTTATGGGCCAAAGGCCAAATATTGAGATAGTTAGGGATTTCGTTAGAAAAAAATGGAGAACAAATGGTAGTGTCTCTGTTGCGGCTCTCCCAAAAGGTTTCTTTGCTTTTGATTTCTCAAACAGGGAAGACAATAAGGCTGTTAGATGTGGAGGACCATGGGTTATTGGGAAATCAACTCTCACACTTAAGAAATGGTCTTCAAACTTAGATCTAACAGGCTCCATCTTTGAGACTATTTCGGTTTGGGCTAGGCTTCATGGTCTTCCATTGGAATACTGGAACGAGGATGTTTTTCAGGGGGATAGCTAGCTCCTTTGGGGAGCTGCTATCGATTGATCTAATGACAGCAGCAAGAAGAAGACTGGTGTTTGCCAGAATATGTGTGGGTGTTTCTCAGGAAGCAGATCTTCCTTCCTCTGTGGAGATCCACTTGAAACTTGGTTCTTGGTTGCAGGCTATTGAGTTTGAGACCATCCATTTTTCCTGCTTCAACTACATAAAATCTGGCCATTGGGTGAAGCAATTCCCCCTTAAGGTAGTAAAAGAAATGGAAAACCCTAAAAGGGCCTCAAAAGTGGTATGGAAAAAGAAGTAGGAGGAAAAAGTTGCAACGACGCTAGAGGGAAAGGATGAAGATTCCCCTGATAATACATCAGGTGATGCTGGAAATGAAGGCTCTGCCATCCAGGTCCCCCAAGCTCTAGTACCTGAGATTAATTTTGATTTTTCAGGATAAAGAGGAAAGTATGGATCGTGATGTTGGGAACTCAGCCCTAAGCAAGGCAAATGATTCTCATTATAATATCTCGGGTGATGCTAGAAATGAAGGCTCTGCCATCCAGATCCCCCAAGTTCTAGTTCCAGAGTTTATCTTTGATTCTCAGGACAAAGAGGAAAGGGTGGAATGGGAAGTTGGGAACTTAGCCCTAAGCAAGTCGGATGATTCTCTTTCCCCAGAGATGAGCCCCATTTATCAGGACCCCGTGACACCAGGGCTGGACAATATTCCTACTCAGGGTCTTTCTCTGGAGGTAGGCATTCCTTTGATTATGTCTCCGTTTAGGATAAATAACCCAGTGGTTGAATCCTTCTTGGATGTGGCTTCTATTGATGTCGTTAAAGACACTTATTCGGACCCTAGCCAGGAAAGCTTTCTCAGAAGAAGTAGCTCCTCGCCTTGTGGAAATGGGCTCATGGATACTCTCCCTGGGGAACATAAATTCTTCTCTGAAAAAGAATGGGAATACAACAATGAATCAGATAGTCAAGATGCTACAGATAGAGAAGAGGTCCTATCAAAGAAAAAGAAGAAAAAATCAAAAATCAAAATCAAAATCACTCCTTGTGGGATTTCAACGAGATCGAGAGAAAAAGCGGACCATGGGGCAATATCTCTGGCCAAAGGAAGAAGACCAAAATTTTTGATAAGAGAGCACTATAGCTTTCAAGATATTGCGGATGGCTTTCAAAAAACCATCCCTAAGCTCCTCCTCTCTCCTAAATTCTCATGAAGTTATTGTCCTGGAATATAAGGGGACTAAATAACCCCCACAAGTAGGATATTTTATACAATTTTTCCCAAGACCAAAAGCTTGATATCCTCCTCATTCAGGAAACTAAAATGTTAAGTGAAAAGGTGGAAAATATTTCTTTGTTCCAGCACTGTTCCATTCAGGGAAGTGATTCGGCTGGTGCCTCTGGTGGGGTTGCAACTTTTTGGAACTGTAAGGTCATAAGAGGTGATCCACTTTTTTCTCATCCTAATCATGTTGCCACTAAATTTAATCATATAAGGGACAACTTCAGCTGGATCCAGTCTAATATTTATGCTCCTAACTGCAAAAAAACTTGGAAGGTTTTTTGGAAAGAGCTGTCTGCTTTTCAAAATATCTTTCAAAATGACCCCTAGGTGGTCATGGGAGATTTTAATTCCCCTCTTCTTCAGGGTGATAAGTTTGGTGGCTCTCAGATCAATGAAGAAAGCAAAGAGGATCTTTTGGAATTCATCAACAATCAGGCCTTGATTGACCTGGATTTGCAAGGGAGCTCTTACACGTGGTCGAATTGAAGAGTTATGTCTGATCTGATCTAGGCGAGACTTGATAGAACTCTCGTTTCTGATGTATGGCTATTAAATTATTGTTGTTCTTTGAAAACCCTCACTAGGATTGGATCCAACCATTTTCCTATTAGTTTTGTTGCTGACCCCTTAAAGATTAAGAGGAACACTCCTTTTCGTTTTGAGAAGATGTGGTTTTCCCATCCTCTCCTCTGAGAGGAAATAAGGAAATGGTGGAATATTAATATAAAGGGTGCTGCCTTATTTAGAATTGCCAAAAAATTAAGAGAAGTTAAAATGAATCTCAGAAAGTGGAAAAAAGAGTCTTTTGGCAATATCTTTCAAATCAAATCTGATCTTCAGTTTAGGCTTTCTGAAATCCAAAACAAAATTCAGAAGGAAGGCTACTTGAATGAAACTAAGGAAAAGGAAAAAGAGATTCTCAAAAAACTTCACGAGATAATTGCTAGAGAAGAGGAATTTTGGAGACAAAGGTCCATAGCTCTCTGGTTAAAGGCTGGAGACAAAAACACCAAATACTTTCATCTTTCAGCTTCTAAACACAGAGCAGCTAATAAAATCTCAGTGATTGTGGTTGATGGCAGAACTTATGAGGAGGAAGAGGACATCAGAAGAGAGGCTGTCCTATTCTTTAAGAACCTTCTATCTAAGAAAGAGGGAATTAACTTGGAGGATCAAAATCAATTGCTGGAGGCTATCCCCAGGATTGTTAACTCTAGAGACAATGAAATGCTGACAGCTATACCCACTAGCGAGGAAATTAAAAAAAACCGTTTTCTCTTTTGAAGGAAGCAAAGCTCCTGGTCCTGATGGCTTCCCTTTACTTTTTTTCCATTGGTTCTGGGACATTGTTGGGGAGGATGTTGAGAAGGCGGTGAAAGAGTTCTTCCATTCTAGAAACCTTTTGAAGGAGTTAAATGCCACTTTCTTGGTTCTTATCCCCAAAAAACCTGGGGTGCAGGATTTTGAAGGCTTCAGACCTATCAGCCTCTGTAACTCCTATAAAATTATTTCGAAGGTGCTTATCTCGAGACTGCTTCTCATTCTTCCCACAATTATTGCACCTCAACAGAATGGTTTTGTGCCTGGAAGAAATTTTTTTGACTCCATTGTCCATGCTCATGAGAATATTCATTCCCTCTCGGTCTCTAAATCAGAAGGTTTTCTTCTAAAGCTTGACATTTCGAAGGCTTATGACAGGGTGGACTGGAACTTTCTGTTTAAGATCTTAAAGTCTTTTGGATTCAATGAAAGGGTGTTGCAACTGATTGAACAACTCATTACTTCTGCTTTTGTGGCGGTTTTGATTAATGGGTCCCCTTCCACCTTTTTTCGTAGCTCTAGAGGGTTAAGACAGGGAGACCCCATTTCTCCTATCCTTTTCATGATTATGGCTGAGAGCTTTGGTAGGAACATGAGTAAATTGGTTGCTCAAAGATCTATTATGGGGCTCAAACCGTCTTCGAGCAATTTGATATGCTCTCATCAACAGTTTGTGGATGACACTTTGCTGATGGGTAGATCTGTTGTCTCGGAAGCTAAAGAAATGAAGAAACTTTTGGATACCTATAGAGGAGCTTCTGGTTAGGTGATAAATAAGAAAAAAAGCTTGCTGTATTTCTTTAACACACCTTTGCACAGACAGAGGAAGATAGCTGAAATTCTTGGTTGCAAGATAGAGTCCCTTCCTGCTACTTATCTGGGATTACCTCTATGCTTCAAACCTCCAGATTCTTTCTAGATCTCTCTGGTTGATAGGTTTGGGAAAAAAATTTCTGGCTGGAAAGGAGCTCGCCTAAGCCAAGCCGAAAAACTCTAGCTTCTTAAAGCCTCTCTGCAAAATCTCCCTATCTATGCTCTTAGTCTTTTTAAAATCCCATCCAAATATGCTGAAACCATTGAGAAGATTCAAAAGAGATTCCTCTGGTCGGGAGTCGAAGAAAGAAAAAGAATGCCTTTTGTTGGATGGGACTTGGTTTGCAGATATAAAAAGGATGGAGGCCTTGGGCTAAGAAAAATCAGACTGCTGAACAAGTCGCTCCTTGCTAAACAGATATGGAGACTATTTTTCTCCTCTAGGGAATGGAGTGAAATAATTAAAAGTAAGTATTTGCAGAATAAAAATTCCCTCAAAGATCTTATTGAGAATCCTAATCTCCTGAAAGGATCAAGTTGCTGGAACTATATGATGGATGGGATAAAGGTTGTGAAATTGGGATTGAAATGGCAGGTTCGCAATGGTAACCAGATCAGATTTTGGGATGACAGTTGGCTACGCAATGAACCTCTATCTCAGGATGGGAATCTCAGTAGATGGGCTGAGTTTTGCAAAGATACTTTTGGCCTCTTTGTTAAAGACTACTGGCGGGATGGTAAGTGGATAAATCTCCCCTTGTTAAACCCTATTTTGATCTCTGTTTACTCCTCTTTGAATGCTGCCAGACTGTGCCTAAATCAGGAGGACAATCTTATCTAGAAATATGAGCCTTTTGGGTGCTTTTCTGTCTCATCCGCTTTTTCCCGGCTCTCACATGCTCTCAATCCTCCCCCTCTGTGGTCGCATGCTTGGACTAAGCATCTTTTACCTAAGGTTAACATCTTTTTCTGGTCCATGCTAGAAAATAAAGTGCTAATTGTGGATAATCTTAGCAAAAGAGGTGTTCTGCTCCCCAATAGATGCTACCTCTGTAAAAGCAATGCTGAATTGGTTAACCACCTCTTTATCCACTGTCCTTTCTCCTCTATGGTTTGGGACAAGCTTCTGAAATGTTGGCATTTTTCTTGGATCCCCTCGGAGTCGGTTGAGGATTTTTTTGTTCAATGGAAAGCCCCTTCTCTCAACCTCTTTATAAAAAAACTTTGGGCTTTCTCATTCCCCCATGTGACTTGGGGAATTTGGAAAGAGAGAAACAACAGGATCTTCAGGGATAAGGAGTCGTCGGAGGAAATTGTGTTTGAAATAATTCTTAGGATGATTAAAAAAAACTTCTCTATTGTTCCCTTCAGGGAGGACAAGGTTGAGACAATGGTTTGCTCTCCTTATGAAAACCTGATTGCAAGGGAATGGAGAATTAAGTGAGATATTTCCAATGTTCCTAATACAACCAAAAAGTCCAGGGAGGGAGTTTGCTAGAGTTTTCCTATGGATGGCTGGGCTAAAGCCAACTTCGATGGTGTGGCCAAAGGAAATCTGGGGAAGGCTGGGTGTGGTGGGGTCCTAAGGGAATCGACAGGTAACTTTATGGGAGCCGTTGCCACCCCTTTGGGAGTCCAAACTAATCACGTGGCGGAAGCGGCAAGAGATTTTTACATAATCAACCTTGCAGTGGAAATTAAATGCAAAAATTTATGGCTTGAAGGTGATTCAAAAAATATAATAGATAGCCTTTGTGGTAGGTCCCAGCCCGCATGGTCGATTAAAAACTGGATTGAAGATGCTGAGGTTTTACTTAGTAATTTTGACAGAATAAAAATCATTCATGCTTACCATGAGGCGAATGATGTAGCGGATTTTTTTGCCAATGAGGGAGTTAAGAGTGACAAAATCCTCACGTGGTACAAAAGGATTGACCTCCATTTCGATGTTCAAGCCTTAATGGTGCTCGATGTGGTGAATGGAAAAGTGGCGGCTTCGTGTAATAACGAGGAAGGTATGAGTCATGACTAACAAAATTAGTAGAAATAATGGGGCCGTGAGGATCCGGCAGATAAATTATTTACCTTAGCACGCATTGTGGGTCCTGTAAAGCAAAAGAACTATCTGGAAAAGGTTCTCCGTTCGCAACAGTATTCGCACTGAGATCTCAAAAATGGGCAGGGAACGGAAGAGGGTGGAACCTACCAGTTTCGAGTCACACACTAAGAACACTAAAGCGTGGAGAAAAATAAGAAGGGGGGGCTTACTTCCATTCATTGAGAAACTCCATGGCCCTTAGGAGGAGATTACTGATTTCTTTGAGAAAAATTGGAATAATGGGGAGGTGCTCCTCTTTGGGAGGAAAGTTCAGATTGATGAAGCTCTGATAGCGGAGGTGACTGGCATCCCGATTGAAGAGCATAAATTTTTTAGAGACAGGAAATTCTCTGACGAAGCTGTGATAAGGTTCCCTAAGACCAAAAAGGAGAAGCAAAAACTTGTCAAGACGACTAACAACTACTATGAAGCAGATACTATAAAAGCTTAATGGAGGAAAGTGTTAAAGGTTATCATGGAGTACATCACTCTCGACGACCGCTTCACTAGGGTTTACGGATATCACTTCGTGCTGCTCAATCACTTCCGACATAAGGTGCGTGTTTCCATCCCTTTCTTCTTGCTATGTTCCCTGAGAAATAGATTTTCTGATCACAATAGAAGCCCTAAAAGATACCCGATTCTTCACACGGGTCTTTTAAGGCTCATTTATGAGCACTTTCAGAATATGCCGGCCCTACCAAACCCTATAGCCCCTTTGGAGCTTGATGAGGATGATACTGAGCCTAGTATATTTGAGACTAAAGTTTCTTCTGGCCGTGCTAAGATATCCTCACCTCCCCTACCCCCCTTCTGCTTCTGGCCGATCCCCCCAGCCTTCTGGTGCCTGCTCTGTTCCTGCCCCTGACCGTACTAACCCTAATGCTAAAGTGGTGGGCTCTAGTTCTCTGGTTAACAAGTTAGTCTCCTACCTTGATGACTCTCCTGTTGTCTCTGCTAAAGCGACCGAGGTTAGTCTTGAGGATCCCCACTTCCCTTAGAATATCCAATAGGAGAACTGTAGCCCTCCCAGAGGTGCGGAGTCAGTTAATTTCAGGGTCAATTCTGATTGTGACCCCCTTTTGACTTCGTTGGAACTGCCAAGAGTTGTTCTGTGGACCAATTTAATTCTGCCAAATAGTTATTTTATGAAATCAGTGAGTTGAAGACCAAAAATCTGTCTCTTTATAGTAAGTTGGGGGAAATTGAAGCCAAAGTTGCAGGGCTTATTCGGCTCGAAGTGGAGAAGAATACCCCTGTGAAGGATAACATACAAAAGGACAACACTGTTGAAAATGACCTTGATAAAATTAAAGGAACCATGAAAAAAATTGCCGATTAGAATTGCAGAATTTCCAGACATAACTCTTTAATCATCAAAGCCATGACCGAAAGATTGGAGAAAACCCAGAAAAGAGCGCTGATTGTCGACCATGATCAGGAGAAAGACTAGGATGAGGAAGCAGGGATCTCTAAGTGAACCAGATCAAGTATGAAAAGAAGAGCCCTGACTACCCCAAATATGACTCAGATCTTCATGGAGGGGGTCCAGGATATTGTGGACCTGGAGGAGGCTGTTGACGAGCTTCTGAAGTCTATGGATTAGCTGTGGCTGGGCCCAATTTTGTCTGTTTGCTGGTCGTCTGATGGGTTTTTTGCGGCTTTTTGTGGCTGTCTATTTTAGCTAGTTTTTATCTCTATGGCAACCTTTTTGTCTTTTGGACCTCTGTTTTGGTCTTTGTTTGTAATGTTACTTTGTGGTTTGGTCCACAATAAAACCGTTTATCCTTTATCAAAAACAATCGACAATTGTGGGTTTTGCATGTGGGTGACTGTTTGCTATATTGTTCCATTTATGGCTTTGGTTATGTGTGAGTGGTTGAAAAATAGTTAATTTGGTGTATTTTTGGTGAATCTTAAGATCAAGATTTCTTGTGTTTTGTGGGTTTTAGCATCTGCATGACTGTTGACAATATTGTTTCATTTATGGCATCTAGTCTGTGTGGATGGTTGAAAAATAGTTAATCTGTTGTGTTTTTGGTGAATCTTCACATCTGGGTTACCATTGAAACCAATATTGATTCATTTAGGGTTCGCATTTTCTTGGTGAAGGTTTTGAGTCCGTCTATTACTAGGAGTTTTCTATGTTTTGTGGGTTTTCCATGTGAGCCACTGTTGGAAGTCGTGCTTTGTGTGCAATAGTTGCAACCCAATAAAATAGTTAATGTTATACAGGTTGCATTGTTTTTATTTTAGGGTATATTGTTTCCTTTTTGATAGGGTTCTCTTGAAAAGAGAGTATATAGTTTCTTCACAGGAATATTGTTTGATTTATGGTTCAAATTTTGTGCTGATGTTTTTGTATGGATTTCTCACTGTGTTTTTGACTATTTTGTACCTTTGGACATCTAGGTGACAATTGATAACAATATTTTTTTTATGTCTTTTGTTTTGTGGTGATGGTTGCAATGCAATAAAATAGTTAAAATGTTATGTAGTTCATGTTGCTTTGCATAAGGAATTGTTCATTGTTTCCATCAGCCTTACACTGTTTTGTTTCATTTATGGCTTCCATTTACCACACCAACCCTTGTCTTGTTGTTCCTCATTCCAATTAGGCTATGTATACATACATATGTTTGTGAAATGAGTGTCTATGTAGTTATTGAAAACATATTGTTGGATGACATTCTCTGGGTTTATGTTGTTGTTGAAGGTAGCTGTGAGTGATGATGGAAACCTTCTGTGAAGGTGCAAGTGCGTTCATCAGATATGGAATCTATGTGAAGGTGCTTGGATGTTATCTTATTTTTTTAATGCAATAAAATAGTTAATGTTATGTAGTACACGTTGCTTTGCATAATGTATTGTTCATTGTTGTTTATGGCTTCCATTTACCACAACAACCCTTGTCTTGTTCTTCCTCATTCCAATCAACCTATGTATACATATGTATGTTTGTGGAACAAATGTCTATGCAGTTATGGAAAACGTATTATTTAGTGGCATTCTCTGGGTCTATGTTGTTGTTGAAGGTAGCTATGAGTGAGGATGGCAAGATTCTATGAAGGTGCAAGTACGTTCATTAGCTATGGAATCTATGTGAAGGTGATTAGATCTTATCTTGTGGTTTTTGCATGCGTTGATGGCTGCAAAAGGTGTAGACATGCATCTATCTAAAATTAGATGCAGATAATATTCATTTCTATTGCTTAATATGCTTGTTCTTTTCATAGGTTAATGACGATTTCTATTTGATCTATGGTTCCTGTCCAGTGGCAATGTTGCATAACAACAACATTTTTATTTTGTTCCAAACATATCCACAAAATGACCGCCATAAACAAAAACCTGCAAAGATTCACAAAACAAACCCAAGTTAAAATATACTCATTTCTCAACACAACACTATGAAAAAATTAAAACAATATAGCCTTCTCAACAACACATTCTTGCAAACTAACATTGATAAACCATATACATAAATATAATCAACAACAACAAATTGAAATATATATAAATATATGTATATATGTACACATATATACATATGTATATACACATATATATTAATATTACAATACACCCAATATAGCCTAAGGAAAAGAACAATAATTAATAATACCTAATGTAACCAAACATAGAATCAATAATAGTAATTAATTTATTCTATTCCAACCATAACCAAAAAACCAAAGACATAAATCAAACAACATTGGTTTCAACAATGACCTAGATGGAGAAAGCCACAACATAGCCCAAGCCATACAATAACAATCGACAAAAAATACATAACCTCAAAAATTTTATCCCGTTGCAAACATGCCCACAAAACACAAACATTAAAGAGAAACCCGTCGAAAGTTGACCCATATAACGCATCTATAAATGAAACATAATTTGTTTTAACAAATAATTCTCTTCTATGAACATCACCTTATTGAAAATTGAAACAATATATGTATATATATACACACACATATATTAATATTAAAATACACCCAATATAGGCTAAGAAAGAGAACAATAATTAATAATACCTAATGTAACCAAACATAGAATCAAAAATAGTAATTATTTTATTCTATTCCAACTATAACCAAAAAACCAAAGGCATAAATCAAGCAACATTGGTTTCAACAACGACCTAGATGGAGAAAGCCACAATATAGCCCGAGCCATACAATAACAATCGACAAAAATTACACAACCTCAAAATTTTTATCCCATTGCAAACATTCCCACAAAACGCAAACATTCAAGAGAAACCTGTCGAAAGTTAACCCATATAACGTGTCCATAAATGAAACATAATTTGTTTTAACAAATAATTTTCTCTTCTATAAACAACACCTTATTGAAAATTGAAACAATATAGCCTTTTCAACATAACTTGATCGAAAATAAGACAATATAGGCTGAGCTAGATAGTAACAATCGACAAAAAGCTGCATACAGTCAAGTATTTTTCTCATTGCCAACATATCCACTAAATGCAACCCATAAAGAGAGATCCATAGAAATTTTTTATATATATATATATATGTATATATGTATAGATATATATGTATATATATACACATAAATATTGATGTCAAAATATACCCAATATAGCCTAAGGCATAGAACAATAATCAATAATACCTAATGTAACCAAAGATAGAATCAACAACATTACTTATTTTATTCTATTCCAACCATAACTAGAAAAGGAAAGCCATAAATCAAACAAAATTGGTTTCAATAGCCACCCACATGCAAAAAGCCACAATATTTGCCAAGGTATACAATAACAATGGACAAATACTCCATAAGCTCAACAATTTTATTCCATTGCACACATACCCACAAAATGTAAATATTAAATAAAAACCCTTAGAAAATTGATAGTAACAAACCCATAGAAAAAACACTCCTTTCTCAATACAACCTCCTCAAAAATTAAAACAATACACCCTTTTCAACAACACCTCCAAAATGAAACAATATAGCTTAAGCAACAGAACTATAATCGACATTGTGCAATGAAAGCTAACACAAAGCATATAGGATTAACTATTTTATTCCATTGCAACCATAACCACAAACTGGAAACCATAAATTAGAAAAAATCATATTACCAAATCCATCCAAAACCATACACAGAAAATACAAGCCATAAATCAGACAAGATATTTGAAACAATCAACAGTACCTTATTGCAAATCAAGATAGTTACAATCGACAAAAACTGCATAAGGTCAAGAATTTTTTCCCATTGCCAACATACCCACTAAATGCAAGCCATAATGAGAGACCCATGGAAAATTAATATATATATATATATATATATACATATATATATATACATACATATATATATACATACACACACACACACATTAATAATATTTTTGAGGAGGAGAGAGAGGAAGTATATATATATATATATATATATATATATATATATATATATATATATATATATATATATATATATATATATATATATATATATATATATATATATATATATACATGTACACACACACACACACACACACACACATATATATATATATGTAAATATATGTATATATGTACACATATATACATATATATACACACATATACATTCATATTAAAATATACCCAATATAGCCTAAGATAGAGAACAATAATCAATAATACCTAATGTAACCAAACATAGAATCAATAACATTAATTATTTTATTTTGTTCCAACCATAACTAGAAAACAAAATCCATAAATCAAACATTGGTTTCAATAGCCACCCAGATGCATAAAGCAACAATATAGCCCTGCCTATACAATAAGAATAAACCAAAACTCCATAACCTTAACAATTTTAATCTTACCTATATATATTGATATTAAAATATACACAATATAGCCTAAGGCAGAGAACAATAATCAATAATACCTAATGTAACCAAACTTAGAATCAACAACATTAATTATTTTATTCTCTTCCAACTATAACTAGAAAATGAAAGCCATAAATCAAACAACATTACTTTCAACAACCACCCACATGCAGAAAGCCACAATATAGCCCAAGCTATACAATACAAATTGACCAAAACTCCATAACCTTAACAATTTTAATCTTACATATATATATTGATATTAAAATATACCCAATATAGCCTAAGGAAGAGAACAATAACCAGTAATACCTAATGTAACCAAACATAGAATCAACATCATTAATTATTTTATTCTATTCCAACCATAACCAGAAAATGAAATCCATAAATCAAAAAACATTACTTTCAATAGCCACCCACGTGTAGAAAGCCACAATATAGCCCAAGCTATAAAATAACAATCAACAAAAACTCCATAACCTCTAAAATTTTATTTCATTGCAAACATATACACGAAACACAAACAATAAACACAAACCATACAAAAACTGATAGTAACAAACCCATACAAAAAACACTCATTTCTCAACACAATCTCCTCAAAAATTGAAACAATACAACCTTTTCAACAACACCTTCTCCAAAATGAAACAATATAGCTTGAGCAATGCAACTATAATCGACAATTCCCAATGGAAGCTAACACAAAGCGGATAGGATTGACTATTTTATTCCATTGCAACCATAACCACAAACCATAAGCCATAAACCAAACAATATTGGTTTAAAGACTGTCCTAGATGAAGAAACCCACAAAGCACAAAAAATGACAGATAGCAACCCATGCAAGACCATAAACACAAAACACGAACCTTAAACCAAACAATACTCATTTTCACAAACATTATAGTCTTTTCTCAATAGTCCCAAGTATCAAAATCAGAAGCAATCAATAGTACCTTATGGAAAATCTAATGAAACAATATGACAAACGGTTTTTTGTATATGCACCTCTTGCTGGTTGTTTCAAACAAACCTCTTTCCACTAGCTTTCTCCAGGTTACCTTGTTTCTCTAAGCCTACAAACATATGCAGATAATGGAAACCATAAACACAAACCCACAAAAAATCATAGTATGAAATCCTTGCAAAACCATGCACACAAAACGTGAACCATAAATCAGACAAGGTATTTGAAACAATCAACAATACCTTATGGAAAATCAAGCAATAGAATTTCCAACCACAAATCAAACAATATCGCCAAGTGTTTCTTCCAAATGCACCTCTTCCCACTTGCTTCAAACACACATCTTCTCGCCAACTTTCTTGCACAAAAATAGGAAAAATATTATCATAGGAAACACTTTTCTTTTGCATTTCCAACCATCTGCCCTTGCAAAAAACATAAAATAACCTCCACCCACCTTCGTAGAAGCTACACAAAGCTTAATCCAGTTTGCACCCTCACAAAAGCTTACCCTCATCGCTCACGACTCTCATATTAGGTATAGCAACAAAATGCCACCAAACAATGCCTTATTGAAAATTTCCTAAACATTTGTTTTGTTTCTCAAGGCGTTAAATGACAGCTGTTATTACGATGATCCCTAGTAGACACAAAGCATACAACAATTAATGTTGACGTGAACCAACATTTAATTTCCACAACCTTCTCTATCCACGTGGCCCAACAAATGCCACCCCATTCCCAAAGCAACCAACAATCACCTTCACCACCTTTTTCACAACGATTAGAATGCCAAAATTCTAGGAGGCTGATTAAAATTCAAATTGAAGTTATAACCCACCTGCCACCTTTTTCATGATCTTCAGAAGCTTGAAAAATGGTGAGGCTGATGAAAATTTCGAGCAAAGTTGACACAAATAGCCTATCGGCTAATAAATAGAGAATGATGAACCATCTATGAGCATATCTTAAGAATTTAGAAAGGTATGACCAATTCAATGCCACCTGACATCGAAGAGGAGAGGCCAAGCATAATAAAAAATGGTGTAGTAGTTATAGCCTAGCATCTCTTGTAGGAGAAATTAAATCATATGTAATCTAATTACAAGTAGGTCATAGCCATTTCAGATGGTTCCTGACAACTTGTGTACTTAGACATAGCCCTAGAATGATCTTCATTCTACAAGGAGGGTATCAAGGATCAACAATGCCACTTGCTATGTTTGAAAAGTTTTAAAATACTATTCAAAGTAGGGTTTTTCAAAGAATAGTGAGTTTAATTTAAATTATTTACTTGATATCATAGTAGGTTATTGATTTTGTGATCAAGACCCCTCTAACAATTGATTTTGTCAAACATTAACTCTCTTCCCATTCTTGAATTTAATAAAAATTAAATTATGATTATTAGAGCATCAAGATGATGAATCCATTGATAGAAAAATATTTATGTGAAATTATAGAAATAGTTTATGAATGGAAAGTTGATTAGACCACTTTTGTAGATAACGATAGAACAACTAAGAAGAGGCTACAAAGAAGAACTCTTTAACCTTATTTATTGTTATAAAATATCTAGATAAGTACCTATTTTAAAGAATTATGGATGCATAAGTAGCCAAGGGTATCTTAAAGTCTCCCCAAGAATCTTACTAATGTTGTGATCAATTCAAAGATGTCAAGTTACAAATATTGAAGAGACAATATGAGAATTTGAATTTGAATATGCAAGAAACTGAGAGAGTGGATGATTATTGTAGAGTAAAGGATGTGGTCAATAATATGGCTACTCTTGGAGAAATTATGAATAAAGCTTGGTTGTAATTGAAAAGGTGATATATATATATATATATATATATATATATATATATATATATATGACCCCTCTTGAGTTTGATCACTTAACTAGATCTCTTATGTTTTCTAAAGAAAATGAGAGATTCATTTTGAGAAAGTGATGATAAATAATTTCATCAAAACTATAAATTACAAATAATGAAGGTGCCAAGATTAGCACTAAAAGGAATCGAGAATAAATTAGAGATCAAAATTAAAAGTATTCAAAAGGAAATATAGAAATAAGAGGTGGTTCAAGAGATGGATTTCATAAGAGAAATGTTTAGTGTTATCATTGCAATAGGTATGGTCACTTTGAAAGGAATTTAAATTAAAAATATTTAATCAAAATATAGGTGCTATTTTTTTAGTGATGATGAAGAAACTTCTTTGAGAAATTTATTCTTATCATATGACAAGTATGAAAATACTTCTAAAGATGTTTGGTATTTATCTTTAGGGTGTTCTAATAACATGTTACTTGGAATAATGATTTTCTATAATGGATGAATGTTTCAAATCCAAAATTAAGCTTGGTGATGAGAAAATCTTGGAAGTTGCAGTTAAAAGAAGCTATGAATGTGCATACTAAAGAAGGTAGGAAATGTGTTAGTAATATTTTTTACACCCAAAAGTTAAGACATAAATATTTGATTTTTGAAAAGTTACATGAAAAGAATCATAAATTTGTGCTTTAAAATAAGAAATATACAATATAGGATAAGAGCCAATGAAATAAGGTGGCTACAGTTGTACCTATATTACAAAATAGGATGTTTCTATTGATGTTTGGATAATATGGAGATAATCTTGCTAATATGAAATACGAGGAAAAAATGTGGTTGTGGCATCTTAGGTATGAACACTTGAATTTTTATAGTTTAAAGTTATTAATGTCAAAAGAATTAATTTATAGTTTTTTTAAAAGTTTGAACAACACAAGGAGGTTTGTGAAAGATGTGTTAAAGACAAACATGAAAGAGAGAAATTAAAAAAGAAATAGTAAATGGAGAGCCCAATATCCACTTTAGCTACTTCATCCTATATATAATCCTATGTAAAAAAATTTGTAGAAAATTTCTCATATTTCATTAATTTTATTGATGATTATCCATGAAAGTGTTAGGTTTATTTTTTAAGATCAAAGATGGATCCCATGATACATTTAAGGGGTTTATTTTTTGCAAATTAAAGTGCTTAAGGATTGGTCATGGAAGAGAATTTTGTTCAAGAGATTTTATAGTATTGTAATATAAATTGCATCAAAAGAAAACTCATCACTACTTACACACCTCAAAAAAAGGTTTTTCTAAAAGGAAGAATCATCTAGCGGTGAAAACGAAAAGTATGTTATAAAATACAAGATTGAGTATTTATTTCTGGGTTGATGTAATTGCTATAGTAGTGTATATTATCTATCAAAGTCCTAGTTCATTTGATAGTATGACTCCTTGTGAAGAACTATATGAGAAAACCTAATGTTAATCATTTCAAAGTTATTGTTTGTTTATCCTGTGTTCATATATTTGATCAAAAGAGATAAAAATTAGATCCAAAAAGCGATTCATACATTTTTGATAGGTAAAATAAGAAAGTAAGGATTAGATGTTGTATAATACTTTAAGTAAAAGCATTTTTGTGTCAAAAGATGTGGTTTTTGATTTAGGGGGAGTTTATTTTAATAAAAATCTATGCTGGCAAGTTAAAATATATATTTAATGGCATTATTATTGATGATATTGATAATAAGAAGCCCATCAACATTTAAGTTCCAAGTACTATAAATCCATAGATTATCCCCTTTTCCTATTACAATACATGCCTAGCTTCAAGTCCAAGTTTTACAAGAAAGATAAGAAGCTTATGTGACATTTAATATAGAGAAGTACAATTCCAACACACATAGAGAATCTAAGAGGTGAAATAATAAATTTTAATTTTCTTTTTCAAGCTAATTTTGAACCATCATATTTTAAATATGCATATATGAATGAGGATTTGGTGCAAGTAATGCAATAAGTGTTAGATTCCATTCACAAGAATGATACTTGAGAGCTTATAGAGTTTTCATATGATAGGAAACTATTGGTACTAATTGGGTTTAAAAGACTAAGTGCAATAGTGATGGTAGTGTTGAAAGACACAAGACATGGTTAGTTATAAAAGGATGAACATAAATGAATGGAATATAATATGAAAAGAGATGTTCAATAGTAACAAGAGAAGAGACTATTAAAATGAATATTTTAGTAGCACCTCAAAAGAAATAGAATATTCATTACATAGATGTGAAAGGTGCCTTCTTGAATGAGTACTTACAAGAAAAAGTCTAGGTAAAATAACCATATGGTTTTGAAGAGTAGGGGAAAGAACATTGATTCTAGAAGTTGAAGAAGGCTTTGTATAGCTTGAAGCAAGGATCAAGAGTATGATATGCTAGGATTGATGAATAATTTCAGCAAAATTGCTCCAAGTGAAATAAGAGTGAACCTACTCTTTAGTACAAGTAAGAAAGTAATGATATTCTTCTTGTAAGTTTGTATGTTGATTTATTATATATGGATAGTAGTTCTATGATGAAGGATGAATTTAAAATTGCTACAATGAATGAATTTAACATGAAATATTTATGTCTCATTGATATTTAAAATTGCTTTATCAAAGTGAATAAAATTTTTATTTGTCAAAGAAAACATGCAAATGATGTGCTGAATAAATTTGATATAATTTATTGTAGAGTAGTCTCCACTCAATTGCTCATGAAGCTGTGTTATATAGAGAAGATGATGTTGAAATAGTCAATGAGACAACTTAACATAAGTATTGTTAAATTTTTTGATATTTCTAACTCACAAGAGTAGATATTGTTTATTTAGTTTCTTTTATTTCAAAGTATATGATAGAACTATCTAAAATTCATATGAAGGTAGCTAAAAGAATATTGAGGTATGTAAAATGTACTATTAATTTTAGTATTCATTATTAGACTTGTAAAAGTTTTGAAGCTGTTGGCTTTAGTTATTATAACTGGGGAGATAGTTTGAATAACTAAAAGCCTACATTTGATAATTATTTTTCACTTTATTTGAGTTTGGTTACATAAAGCTGGAAGAAGAAAAGTTTTATTGCTCTTTCATCTAGATAAGCATAGCATATTGTAGGACCACTTCCATAGGTACACAAAAATTATGACTTCAAAATTTTCTAGAATATATAGGGGAGAAACAAATTCGGACTACAATAAATTTCTTGTATAACATGAACACTATCAAGGTGGCCAAGAAGATAGTCCATCATAGTAGATCAAAGCATATTGATTTGAAATATCATTTCATTCAATACTTGATTAAAAAAAAAGGTTCAATTGAAATACATCAACACTCAAGAACAACTTGCATGGATCTTCTTGTGAGTCTGCTTTACAGAAGGGGTATTTTGGATAATTGATGCTTACTCAAGAGACCACATATAGTTTTAGACAGATATTTTTAGCATGCAAATTTGGAGCAATATTATTTACAGTAATTTCCAATGCACAAATTTATCAATGCATGCATTCGCTGCAGGATGGAAATTAAAATTAATTTTTCATTCATTTTTTCTTTTGGAACTCTTTCTAAAGAGAAATTTAAAATGTTTTTAGAGGTTGAAGCCTCTGTAAATTAGCAGTAGCATCGCTGTCTATGTAATCTGAGAATCAGTTAATACAGATTTATAAAATGCTCTTCTTAATTCCCTGTTGAAACTCTTTTGCATGGTGAATACTAATGACTATAAGTAATTTATTTACTAAATAATATGAATTGCAAGTAGCCTTATTTTCTACTGCAGTCAAATTTCAGCTAGACTGAAAGAACTATGTGTTCGATTCAAATTCTTCATTATTTGCCCTAATATAGCGCACCACTAGCAACAGTTTGGTGTAGTCACAATCGGCTAGATAGAAGGAGCTGCTTATATATGTAAATGGCACAAAAGATGGCGCAGCCTACGATAATGTGCACCAATTCCCTTAATTGTATTTGTGATGCACGAGGAATTTAAAGAATGGTGGGACCAAGCACACGAACTACAACATAACCAAAACTTGACATTCCAATAGAGCAGTAATGGAGACAAAACACATAGTTAACTACACCGTTAACGTTAGAAAATGTAAAAGAAGATAATCCACAATAAAGAGCACAGTTCATAAGAATCAGGGCTTCAATTCAATGGTCGTATGACCATATTTAGAGATTTTTGCAATAAAATACAATCAAAATTTTAAGAAAATGAAAGGAGAGATCTTGGATAGATTGTCAAAATTTATATAGAATTATAATGATATATATATTTGATTTATATATAATTTTACTTACATTAAGGTATATCACAATGTTTTAAGGGCGGCTTTGAATAGATAATTGTCATTAAAAAAATTGTTGACAAGCAAGGTCGACCGTCAAATTTAAGCCTTGATAAGAATAGCATGTGAGTTTTAAGTTTTGGTGCTATAAAATATTGTGGAGAAAAATTATTATTTTCAAAGGTCCAAATGATTTCAGGGGAAAACCCCACCTTCTCGTGAAGTTCTCCAAAGTGGCTGCAAGATATATTATTTTAATTCTGCCCAAGAAGTACTAAAAGAATAGCTTTAGATTGTATTTCAATTTTTATTTTAGGGACTTGGAGATAGAAAGAAAAAGGTAAACAGGTAAAAATCCTCACTATTGGTTGTTTAAAGCTAGAGTCATCGAAAAAATAACCCTTGTACTTTTTCTGACTTGTTTGGGCCTTCATGATTTTGGCTTAATGTTGCCTTGATTTAGTGTTGTAATGTGGTTGAAATATTCACATTAGGTGTTGGCCCTTTGTGAATGTGATGTCCCCATATTTAGGCATTGTTTAAATTAATGTTTTAAACATCATAATGTGATGTTTAGTTTGAATGATAGAGATATATAATATTATTAATATATATATAGTTTAATAAATAATATTAAATAATATTATTATATAAATAATTAAAATATAATATATTAGCAAGATATATTAATATATAAAATAAATATAAGATATTATAATATAAATATATTTTAAGAAATATTATAGGATGATCCCTTTATAAAGAGAAGCGATTTAGTAAATGAGACAAGTCTCATCCATATAAGACAAAACCCATATAAGAGAAAAATTGTCTCATTCACAAGTTTATGAAGTGATGCGATAAGGATAATAGTGCAATTTGTTATTAAGAAAACAAACTATCATAAAAAGTAACGATTAGTATATGGTGTGTCCCTTCCTCTCAAAGAGGCACCTCCGTTGATAGGTTTAAAGGTAAGAAATGTAAGTTTTAGGAGGGCAATCTAAGTCAGGAAATACAGATCAGATATTGGGTAAATAAAGATCAGCAGAAGTAAAACTTAGACTAGCGATCAAGACAAGACAAATATAAATCAGCTTATGAATGAAATAATACGGTGGTTGGAGAGAATAAGGAACAAAGAGGAAATTTTGACGGTAAACGTCTGAGATCTGATCAAATATAGAGCAACAGACTGAGGTAAGTACCATCTTATGTCTGAGATTAAGATTGATAGAGCTCTATATATTTAGAAATTATGAATGGTTACATATAATGAAGGATTTGAGTGTGATGACTGCCAAATATATTATTAATTTAAATATCAGCTGATGCTTGTAAATATTTTAATAGATTATGATTTGTGAATATAATTAAATATATTATGATGAATGTATTGAGAAATTGAATAACATATTAATAATTGATAGATATGTATATATATTGTGATTCATATATACATCATAGGAGATGGTCAAACACCTTGAATAGATATAAAGGATATTATTCACAAGGGTCAAATAATATTGTTTATAACAATTATTGCACTCTTCGTAAGCTATTACTGCTTGATGTGAGGATAGATTTAGAGCCAACAATCTCTTTCACTAATGCTCACCAAGGAGAGGATGGTTGAGGGAAAGGCTGGTAAGTCGATCCCATGATGGATGTCCCAATATGGTAATAAGCCTTGAGGGAATCCACTTAGAGATTGGTCATGCTCCCTTTGCACTGTAAGGCGTCCCTCCTCCAATGAGGTTAAGAAAGAGGAACCAAGGCAAAGATCTATTGCAATCAAGAGTTTATGGTTTTAGATGATAATGCATTTAATTGTCTTATACTTAAGATGTGCAATTTGAAATGATGAACAAGAAATTATGTGCTTAATTGATAATACATGTTGTAAGTAGGTCTTCAAGGTAATTTACATCAATAAAATGGTGTGTTGGTAAAATAACTTATATGTCCTAACTTGTGCTTTTATATTTAGAGGATAAGTCAAACAAGGGGACATTACAGTGAACTAATGGATTTTAATGGCATCTTGCTAAAGTTTTGTGAAGTGTTGTAACACACTTTCACACTTTTCTAGGGTTTTATCAATTAACTAAGCTTAATAAACATACTTTTAATAATATTTAACCTTGCCTTATTTAGAGTGTTGTAAAGTGTTGTAACACACTTTCACATTTCTCTAGGCTTGTCATTATTAATTGGGCTTTCTTATGCCTTAATTGTCCTTATTTTACATCCACAAGCCTCAATTATTGCAATTTTTCAAGGGTAATCCCAACACCAATTAGTAACCAAACATAATTCATGTGTTTCTAGATTGTGTGGCCTAGATTTAGTGATCTAAGACTCATTCTCTACCTTGGGAAAATGAGTCCTAGCTATATTTTTGGGTCACAAACTTATTTTTACACCTTTCTGAGAACTTTTGATTTTTGGTCCCATAAATTATGCTAGATGGGACCCATTCACCATCGTGGGCGAATGAGTCCCATGTGGACCAAAATTGAAATTAATTCAAATTCTTGGTGGGATTTTGTCATCCTATATCTGATGTTGGCTTGTAGTGTTGTAATTTTAGGAATTCTTGCATAATTAAGCATAAATACAAGGTTCTTTCACTCATTTTCATCCAAGACTTTTGTGAGAGCATTCATAATAGTAAATTGAGTTCACAAGATTATTCAAGTTTTCATAAGGGAATTCAAGTGTCTTCAAGGGAATATTCTTTATCAATTGTTGTAGCAATTCAAGATCTATCATCATGCCAAAGATTATCAAGCATCAAGCATGTTAGTGATCTAGTGTTGTGATGTAGCATTGAAGATCCAAGATCAAGCATTGTTCTACTCCTATTGTCAAGATCAAGATCTACATCCTTCATGGCCATTTCATGTTGAGTTTTAGATTTACAAGATATTATTTACAAGATATCATTCAAGGAATCTTTGTTCATGTTTCATATTCTATGTTTCATTGTTCATGTCCTTGTTTCATTGTTTCATCATTTGGTTTAATTACCTAAAAGGGGTTTGACCAAGGAAAACCCCTATTCTCTAACAATCAACAAGTTTTCCCCTCTTTAATGTGTGATTGCAGGTTTTTAGATTGAAGAAAAGTGGATTTGAAGCCTTAAAAAACACCAAAATGACAAAGTTGCAAATATTGTCAAAGTTGTCAATACTCATAAAACCCCAGATCTAGGGAAAAATATCCATCAAATTTGTATGAAATCAGTAGAAAAGTGCTTATTTTATCCATCACCAGAGGCTTGCAAAGTCTTAGTTCAAGATTATGCTCCTGCGACACTTCGTGACAAAACGAGAATGAGTTTTTCAAAGATCTTTGTAGATTTGGATACCCATTTGGCTGAAACTTGATCCTATGCAGATACCTAGATCTGGGAATGATTCGCCCAAAATGGTGAATGATTCCCACTAAGCAAATAAATTAGTTTTTTTAGGATTTTGAAGCTCCATTCCAGTCTTCACACATTTCCATGTGCACACATTCTATTATGTAGCTTTTTGTTTTGTTCTTCTTGCATTTTCAAGTCATTTAGTTCAATTTTTCATCATACTAGGGTTTTAGATCACATCTTGCATTTCAATATCTTTTCCAAGTGTAAAATTGGTGGTGAAACCCTCTTGTAATCTGAAATCATATCCTAGGATACCCTATTGTCAGATATCTTCAGTCTTTATTACATTGAGATCTCTAGGGTTATCCTTTAGTGGAATAGCTTGGAAAGTGGGTGTGATAGCACTTGGTCAACCTATCCCCTATTTTCATAGGTTCCAAAAGCCAAGAGAGCTTCTAGGGACCACAATTAAGGTTTGGGAAATATTGTTTTGTTTCTCACATTATGAGTTTGAGAGAAATAAAACAAGACTTTATGATTCAAGGATCAATCTTATCTATCAAAAGAGTTCTAATTCCAATCTAATTTATTTTTGGGAGGAAGGGAGGGGAAAATGAAAAATGAAAGTCTTTGCATTGGTTGAATGCTAATCGAGTTGCATGTATATATAAGGATTTTCATCCAAGATCATAACAAAAAAAATCTTGTTTCCACAAAAAGCCACTAGCACACAATGAGCCTAATTGTCTATTATCAAAGAGATTGATAAAATAGTTTCCCTTCTTTGTTGTGCTTGCAAAGGGCCATGTGGTAGGTTGCTTGCGTAGCCTTTTTCATATTACATAAAAAGATCAAACCTTTCCTAATTAATGTTTTAGGCTACATGAGAAACCAAAGTGGCTATGTGTGAGGGAGATGGAGTCTTAAGTAAAAGTGGCTACAAAAAAAATTAATGGAGGCCAACTCAAGACTAGTTTAGACCCTGTCCCTATGATTTCAACAAAGACTCTTAGAAACTGCAATAATTCCAACAACAATAAGATGTTTGCAGGTTGTGTAGAGAGAATTTTGGGCCACAAGTCAACACTCCTTATAGAGAAAAAAAGAACACCAATGCAATACCTATGCTTGGAATGCAAGTTACATGATATCTCTATTCAAAGGACAACACCTACAATTGCACTACTCTTCTGCACACTGCCCCTTAGGAGCACACAACATGCTCCATCTGACTGCACTATCCAACAACTATTACGACCTACTCCCCTTGAGCGGTAGCCTTCAACATCAGTCCAAGACAAATAATGTATCTTGAATGCTTCCTAGAAAGATGAACACATTTATGCATCTAATTGAAAGGAGGGGAAATAACCCCTAAATTCTTCTAATATACTCAAAAGTATCTTTTGGAAGAGCCTTTGTGAAAATATCAACTTGCTCCTTAGTAGGCACATACTCCAACGTCACCTCATTCTCTACAATTTTCTCTCTCAAGAAGTGATATTGGATTGAGATATGTTTTGTTCTTGAATGCATTACCAGGTTTTTTGAAATGTTGATTGAAATTTTATTGTCACACATGATAGGAATAGGTTCGTCATATGAAAATTTGATATCCTTCAATGTTTGCTTCATCCAAAACACTTGTATATAGCATGATGCTGCTACAATGTGCATTCTACTTTTGCAGTAGATAATAAGGGTATGTGCAGGATCATGATGGGCCAAAAAGTGGCAATATGATGGGTATGTGTAGGGTATGTGGCTGATGACTTTTTTACCAAAAATGATGAAATGAAAAAGGGTTTTAAAAAGAGATTATCAACTTTCCACCAATATAAATTATGCTTTACTTTTAAATCTAATAAATAATTATTATTCATTTTCTAAATTATGACTAAAGTCCCGATTGATAGGCTGATTGAAAAATCTTATAAATTTTCTTGTAAATGGTATCACATTTTGAATCCAAAATATGCGCCACATAATATGATTAAAAATTGAATTTCATTAAGTTTTGACCAAGCAATCTGGGTCGTACATTAACATGTTTTTATATTTTTTAAAGTTGTAATAAAACAAGTAATTAATTACTGTTAGAAATTATAAAAAAATATTCATCACATCTGACATGAGTCCCCTACTTCTATATCTAAAATCTTATAAAAACATTATTATTATTTTATCGGGTGGTTAGGGTGGTTAGAGAGACACCTACTTATTATTTTCCTTTTCCCCAAATTTAAGTACACCGAATTGGAAAATTTCAAAATTTCACCAAATAGATTTGAATTTTAAAATAAACCTAGTAGTTTAGAAACTACATTCAATTTTCTATAGATTCTATTCTTACATATTTTTGAACAATATAGGATAAATTATTCAAATTTTTACGTCAAGTTTCCTAACTCTGATTTTTCTAAATTTTTTGCCACTTAAGGGCCTATTTTTTCCATGATGATCCTGCACATACCCATAACACCGAATCTTGCTTCTTACTTAAGCATGAAACCAACCTGCTTCCAAGAAAGAAAGCACCACCACTTGTACTTTTCTTTCCATCTACACATCTAAACCAATTTGCATCTGTATATGCACTCAAGGAGAAGTCACTATCCTTTGGATACCACAAACCATAATCTAGAGTGCCCTTGAATTATCTGAATATCCTTTTCATAGTTGTAACATCAGATTCTTTTGGATCTTCTTGAAATTTAGCCACAAGAAAAACTGAATGTATGATATCCAATATAGTAATAGTAAGGTATAATAGTCCACCAATCATTGATCTATACTTGAGCTCTAATCTATCTTAGGAGATTCATCATTCTTTCTTAACTTATAACCAGTAACCATAGGAGTACATATTGGTTTAGAGTTTTCCATTCCAAACTTCTTCAAAATTCCTTGACATACTTATATTGTGACATGAATATATCTTTAGATTTGATTGACTGATCTGCAAGCCGAGGAAGAAATTCATCTCCCCACACATTGAAAACTCAAATTATTTTTGAATTTACTCTGCAAATAATTTGCACATATATTCATTTCCTCCAAAGATTATGCCATCAACATATACTACCACAATTAAGATTTTTTTACCTTCAACTTTGAAATACAAATTTCTATCTATAATACCATTTTTGAATTCTTGTTGCAACAAGTACATATCTAACCTTGCATACCAAACTCTAGGAGCTTGCTTCAATCCATACAATGTTGTATTCAACTTGCAAACCATATTTGTATATTCTGATAGCTGAAAACCTTCTGGTTGTTCAATGTATACCTCTTCTTCCAATTCACCATTCAAGAATGAAGAATTCACATCCATATGATATACTTTGAAATATTTATGTGCTACAAAATCTAAAAACATCCTGATAGCTTCCATTCTTGCAATCGGAGAAATTTTTTCCTCAAAGTCTATACGTTCAACCTATGGGTAACTCTTATAGAAAAGTCTAGCTTTGTTTTTGAAAACTTTTCCATCTTCATTTAGCTTATTTCAGAATACCCACTTAGTGCTAGTCAATCACATTCTTATTTGCTAGTCTTGGGACCAATTTCCAAGTTAGATTATTCTATCTATTCTAATTCTTCCTTCATTTATTTGATCTAATCTCATCTTTGCATGCCTTAGTCATTATTTTTGGTTCCACCTTAGAAAGTAAACATAAATTTACTTGTTCCTCTATCATAGTAGTTTTTCTTCTTGTCAGCACATCTTTTCTCGTATCTCCAATGATCTAATATTCCGATTTATTCTTCTACACATACTTGGGAGTCTTAGGATTATTTTTTAGAGCTTCTTCCTCGTCAACTTTCACCTCTTTTCCTTTTTCTTGAGCCTTCTCTTCTTCACTACAAGTGGATTTATCAGATTCATATCCTTCTATCAATACTGAAATTTTATGTGGTTCTTCATCCACTTTGACACTTGCAATCTCAACAATCTTCTTCGATATTTTGGTTTAGCACAAGTAGGGCCTACTTCTTGTAGAGTATCCAAGGATGATTCCTTCATCAAATCTTGCATTGAACTTTCCTAATTTTTCTTCATCTCTTATGATATAACATTTGCTTCCAAAAACTCTAAAATATTTTACAGTAGGTGGTTTGCTATACCATAACCCTATAGGGAGTATTTGAACTATTTTCTCTTGCTTGACATCTGTTAGGAATGTAGAGTGCAGTATGAATTTCTTATCTCTAATAGAAATCTGAAAGATTAGTTTCCTTTGTCATTATCTTAGTTGCTTCCTGAATTGTTCTATTTTTCTTTCCACAACTCCATTCTGTTGAGGAGTTATAGGCACTGATGAATGCCTCTTTATTCCATGGTCTTCACAAAAATTATTAAACTCATTTGAAGTAAACTCACCACCTCTATCAAATCTCAAACATTTTATTTTCTAGATTCATATTTCATTCTCATAGCCTTAAAATGAACAAAACTAATCTAGAGCTTCTAATCTTTCTTTGAGAAAAGTAAACCCAAGCCATTCTAGAATAATCACTGAATTAATAAATACATGAAATACCTATCTCCACATAAGCTTGTAATTCTTATAGGTCCAAGGGACCTATGGTAGAATATTCTTTTTTCTTGAATCTTTCCTTTGTTTGCTTTCTAATTTGACATTTTTTGCAGATTGCATGGGGGTATGTGTAGGATCATCATAGAAAAAATAGGCCCTAAGTGGTGAAAATTTGAAAAAATCGAGTTAGGAAACTTGATGTAAAAAATTTGAATAATTTTATCTATTATTTCATAAATATGTAAGAGAATAGAATCAGAGTAAAATTGAATGTAGTTTCTAAACTACTAGGTTTATTTAAAAAATAAAAATCTATTTGGTGAAAATTTGAAATTTTATAGCAAGATTCTTAAATTTTAGGGAAAAATATGAAGTAGGTGTCAGTTTAACCACCCCAACCACAATAAATGATAATATATTTTTTATAATATTTTAGATATAAGTAGAGGACTCATGTCCAGATGTGGAAGCATAGTTTTGTAATTTTTCCAAGTAAATAATTAATTATGAACTTTTAATACAACTTTTAAAAAATATAAACTCTATATGTCCTGACCAATTCTTAACTTGGTCAAACTTCAAGGAATTCATTTTTTTAATCCTATAGTATACAAAGCATAAACGTGAAGTGCGTTTTGATTCAAAGTTGATAATCGCTTTGGAAAGCTATAGATATTTTAACCACCATCAATTAGACTTTAGTGATAATTCAAATAAAAATGCATACAATAATTTTTAACAATCCAAAGTAAAGCATAATTCTATATTGGTGGAAAGCCGAGAATCTCCTTTAAAACTATTTCTTTGTTTCCATCAATTTTGGGTAAAAAGTTGTTAGCCACATACCCTACACACCTCTACCCATCATATCACCACTTTTTGGCCCATCATGATCCTACACATACCCATGATAGAATATGTAATCTTTGGAAAATCTCTCATACCATTAGTAGAAGTTATCCTCACTAGGCTATCAAAATTGATTTGACCCATTCTTTTATGCCATAGCCAACTTTCATTAATTTTTTTGATATAAAGCACTTTGCACCACTACCTTTGAGTTGATAGACATTCCCCCCTATCCTTATTCCAATCAAAACCATACTATTGAAGCTTCATTTTCTATTTTCACAACCACCATTCTAAAATACAAGATTATATCCTTTCTACACATTTTTCCTACACTTAGAAGATTATGGGTCGGGCGACCTCACATAAAGAACATCTCAGATATAAGCTCTCCTCAATCCACTGAACTCTTTCCAAAGATCTTAGTAGATGTATCATCACAAAACTTAAGAAGACCACCATCACACTTTTTAAAGATTAAAAACTCTCTTTATCACCGCCATATGGATTTTGAGCATCCAATCACAATGATCTAATAATTCTTCTCCTCTCTCTAGCATGAAAAGTAGTCAACATAGTTCCTTCCAATGTTAGCACCTATTTCTCAAAGTATACTTTCACACATATTTCAAGATTAGTAGGGATTAGTTCCAAAATTTAGAGCCATGGACAAGATTCATCACTATCTTCTATTCTAATAATTTTATTCCTTCATCATTAGATACACCAATGTCCTTTTTCAACATAATAACTTCCTTCCAAATTTTACCCTTTTATGATCCTTCTTTGTTTGTCATTAATATCTTGATTGATATTTAAATGCATAATGACCTATCTTTCTACAATTGAAACATTTGAAAGGTAGCTTTACTCTATATTTTTAGTACCCTTTAAATTTCACAAATCCTTTGCTTCCTCCTCATCAAGACATCTATATAGATCTAATCCATCATCCCTTTCCACTTTGCAAACTTTAAAAGCAATTTATTTGTTTGTAGTATCTTGATCAAAATATCTCATTTCAAAAGAAGTTAAAGCACCAAACATTTGATCTCTAGAATAATTATCCAAATTCTAAGCTTCCTCAATAGTAGAAACTTTATGACTATATGATTTAGGTAGAGTTCTTAATATCTTTTCAACAACTTCATTTTCATCTAGCTTTCCACCAAGAGCATTGATGGCATTGATAACTTCATCAAATCTGAGCATGTAGGTAGTAATATCTTCATCTTTAGACATACTTAGGTTTTAAATTTAGATTTTTAGACCTACATCTTCACTTGTTTGACCTTGTCATCTCCTTCATAGATTCCTTCAAGCTTTGTTCATATATCTTTAGCCTATTTGTAGCTTATAACCTTTACAAATTTTGAATGAATAAGGCCACCTAGAATTGCATTACTTGCTTTGGCATTGATCTCATCATTAGCTGATAGTCTATTTTTAGGTATAGTATAACCTCTTTCAATAGACTATTAGACACCAAATCCAAGGGAGACTAACAAAGACTCAATCCTAGCTTTCTAGTAGGTAAAATTTGTTCCATAGAATAAAGGAGCTTCAATACCTTTCATTTCCATCATTTGGATCTACCTTAAGAGGTTAAACTTCTTCTTGAGAACCACAACTTTGATAGCAATTGTTAGATACATAGGAAAACTAAGAGGGGGTTGAATTATTTTTATACTTTTAAAAAATCAAAAACCCTCATTACCATTCAAATTTACATTATCTCTTTATCCACCATTAAACCCTTAAAACATACATTAACATAATGTAAACATGTAAAGCAGTGATGCAAACACATTAAACAAATAATGACACTAGATTTAAATTGAAAACTAAAGGGAAAAACCACATTGAGGATTACCTCACTAATATATGAATTACAAAATCATATAAAATAAAGCTCACTGCCTAGAAAGGTAAAGAAAGACTCACTACCAATTTTAATTTCTAACAATGCATCTCTTGTATATTTAAAGTTTAGTTCCACTAAAGCACAAACAACTCTTTAAATAGATTAAAATGTAGACAATTTTTTCTCAATACATTAGGAAGTCATAGGAATTAAGGCTCACACTTAGATCATCACACTTGATCACATTCACATCTTTCATATCACATGCTCTGCTCTTAAATAAATAGAACAATTCTCCTACATTTATACTCTCCATGACCTAAAACAATCTCAATTAGGTCAACCTTAAGGAAAGATATACACCTCTACCATGCAACATCAAATGGGTTGGCACCAAAAACTTCCACAATATAAAGAAGCGAAGCGAAGCCATGCCATTACTTAGCTGGGACCCAAATCTATGTTGAGATTCTTCTCAACACTTCCTCAAATAATAATTATCCTTTGTAATTAGCACTAGCATGCCAGGTTGGCCAAAACTTTACTAACACTAACAAGTGATTCCAAACACACCTCTCTAGGTCTAGAAAAATCTCATGAAAAACTCAACAACACTACAAAATATTCATACAACTTCTCAAAATATTCTAGCATCATCAAAATATTCTGCACAATTACTGCAACCACCTGGAACTCAAGAACACCTTCATTCTGTGTAACTAGACATATTAGCACATACACCTAACACATCAAACAACCTTATAGAACAACTCAATACCTAAAAATTCAAGGGAAGGTAGATGCACACATTATACTTGCTTGTTCCCAAATTTGCATCATGATAACCTTGACTGTGGAGAAATGTGGAGCAATCTCATTTCTCCCACAACCTCTTTCACCAAACATACATACTATCAAACAAATATTCCATTGCAGAATGTTATAGAACCTAAAACTCTAGATATAAGACCTCTAAACACCTCAAATCATCATGCCCAAACCACATGGGAATATCTTTAACCGTGAATAAATGTGGAGCAAAACATTGAATACCACTCTATCATATTGAACTTTCTTTAATTGAAATTTTCTCAAAAGCACTTGGAAACCAAGGGAAAAAAATTCATTAAGAACATTATTAACACCTTTGCAACACATCCACAATATATAAAAAATGCAACACTTCACAACTACAACAAATCTTCAAACACAAGTCGAGCTAGCAACTTTTGCAACTATACTAAAGTAGGACATGAATGACAACACCAACATGTGTTGAGATCAATATCAACAACTGCAAAATTCCAACAACTCCAATGCTAGGGGTTGACATCATCAACACTAACAAAATTCCAACAATTTCTTCATATAATGGGTTGACATCAATAACAACATCTAAGCAACTCACAAACAAGTTCTGAAGCTTCCAAACTTCTAACAAAAATGGTGAGGAAGAATGATTGCAAATTAAATGTCAAGAAATTTTTTATTCACAAACATAATAAGGATATTTGATAAGAATTTGGATTACAAGGTTTAAAGGAGATAAATGTTGTGTATTATCTTTCAAAGATGATTTTATATAGATAAACAAAGATGTATTTCATGTAGGATAAACTCATATTCATGCAAGCGAAGGGGTAACGAGTGAAATATTAAAACTATTGGTTTCTATTTTTTGTTCTTATAAACTCAAACATTCATTAAAGTACCCTAATAAACATTATCTATAGAGTGGTTATTTAGGCTAAAGACTAATTTTTAAAACTAGAAATTGGGATGTGTTAGATATAGAAATAAGTGTAGGTCTAACAAATTTTAAATTAAAATGCAGGTAATCTCAGTTACAATGTCTCTTTTCCTTATGTTTTCATTCATCTATTTCTCACTTTTATATCCTCCTCTTTTATATACCTAAAGAACATTAATATAAGGAGGTTGGATTATTTACAATAGGCTTATGCTATTGTGTTTTTCTTATATCTCAGATTTTTAATTTAAATGAAAACTATGCCACTATTCATGCCTAGGTTATTCTAGTATTCTCTTCAATATATTAAATTATATTAAATTATAGGGGATCCTCAATGTATGTGTTTTTGTAGTTGATCCCACCATGTATATGAGCTATTGATGTTATGAAATGTATGAGTCTATTACTCCAATTAATTTTTATTTATGGTTTTGTATGGTTTGGATTACCTC